>JAQMYL010000033.1:4155817-4169992 GCA_030014365.1 Clarias pachynema | reverse complement strand
TGTCTGTATGTGTGTGTGTACAGCGCGCGTGTAAAGCAAAAGCAAGTCTCATTAGAGAGGTTAAAGATCCATTTTCATTGGACACCGTGCCCCACACACACACACACACACACACATACACACACACACACACACACACACACACGTGTCATTAGAGAGATTTCTTGTTTATGTTTCCGTTGTGTGTGCGCGTGTGTGTGAAAAGAGTGGAGAAAGGGTAACTGTGTAAGTAGAGAAGGGGGAGATGGGAGGGGCTCCTTACTTTAGCATCACACACAAACACACACACACACACACACATACACAGATCCTGCGTGCACAAACGGAAACACTTATCTGGAACCTTGGATTACGAGCATAATTAATTCCAGAAGCAGCTCGTATTCCAAAACACTTGTAAACTAAATCAACTTTTCTCATAAGAAATAATGGAAGCTCAAATTATTCATTCCACAGCCCAAAGAAATTAATACATAATTAACACAAAATAATTAACACAAAATATTAAGTAAAAATGAAACAAATTAACCTGCACTTTACCTTTAAGTTAAAATAAATCCCAACAGATAAGTGTTTCCGTTTGTGCGTGCAGGCGCTGTGTGTGTGTGTGTGTGTGTGTGTGTGTGTGCGTGTGTGTGCATGCGTGCGTGCGTGCGTGAGTGTGTGTGTGAATCTAAAGTAAGCTTCCCTCTCCCTCTTCTTGTCTTACAAAGTTACCCCTCTTTTCACACACACGCACGCACACAACGGAAACACTGTTTTATCTGAAACAGTAACGGAATCACTCCTGTAAATTAAAAATAAAAGAAATTAACCTGCACTTTACTTTTGGAAAGAATCGCGACAGAGCAGTGTTTCTGTGTAGAGCAGAGAGAAAGAGTGTGTGTGTGCCTGTAAAGGCGAAAGTAGGAGGGGTCTCTCTGTCTGTGTGTGTGTGTATGTGTGTGTGTGGCACGGTGTCCAATGACGCACGCACACAGACACAGAGGAGGCTGAGCCTTGAGTAGAGAGAGAAAATTCCCATTCAAGTCAAAATGTATTAAAAATCTTTGCTCGTCTTGCGGAACACTCGCAAACCGCGTTACACGTAATCCAAGGTTTCGCTGTATTTTTACTTTTTTTAAAGGTAAAGTGCAGGTTAATTTGTTTTATTTTTACTTTATATTTTGTATAAATTATTTATATGTATTTATTTTTTGGGGCTGTGGAACGAATAATTTGAGTTTACATTATTTCTTATGGGAAAATTCGATTTGTTTTTGAAATACGAGTCCGCTTCCGGAACAAATTATGCTCGTAATCCAAGGTTCCACTGTAAAACCCCAGTAGCAACAGAGAAGCACTGATGTGCCCTAAAATGAGGATCTAACTTCAGCCCTCTACCTAATTAAATATAAATTGTAAACATTACACAATTACAATACACAACAATTTCCCTGCTCTTACCACAGCGTTTGCAGGCTGGGGTTCAGACTCATCTGTCGGGTACATGCGTGACACCGGGCACGACAAGATGTCCACACCATTGGGGACAATATTGCAGTAGTCCTGGATGCACTGCAGCCACCACCACACGGCATCCCGGCAGTTGTAGCGAGCCTTTGTGCCCTCGCCAAGCAAGTTGGGGATCAATCCATGTCTCAGAGTCCCAGCAAAGGCCAGGATAATGTTTCTGCAATCAATGTTCATTAAATTATTACATTTAGCAAATTTCATATTAATATCCTGGAACATATTATCGAGCTGATACAGCTTCATAATTCATCGATAATAATACTAAAATTTCTTAATGAGGTATTTCTACAGTAAGAACTGTAGAACTAGGGTTCTGAGTAAGAACTACAGTAAACTTGAAGTGTACCTTGCCTCTACATGTCTTCCAGTGATCAACATGAGACCACGCAGGGCTATAAACGTGTCTCGGCCCCAGCAGCGGAAAATTCCAGATGAGAAATGAGGCAAGCCTGTATTAAAAAAAACAAAAAAAATTTATATATATATATAAAAAAATTTTTTTTTTTTTTTTTGCTTCATACTGTAATTCCAGTGGAATGAAACTTTTAGACAAAATTTGTACACCAAACATGCTTATGGTTTGGCAGTATACAGACACTGAGTCTGGCCTTTAGTCATGATACCTGCAGCCAGTGACACGCAGCACTGCTCATTTTGCTTGGCGATGGTGTTAAGGCGATATGGAACATCCTGCAGGGCAGAAGACAGAGCAGGGAGAGCAGGCACAGGGCCTACACCACATATCTGCACTGAGCCCAGTGCCAGCTGCTTCACTAGGGTTGAACCAACTCGCACAAAGCTGTAACAATTTTAACAGAGCCAATTAGAATAAACACCACACAGACATAACAAAGCACCTCCTGCTCCATCTTCTCTTTTGGTATGAGAAGTAATGTGTTGATAAGGCAGGATCAGTGACCAGGTTTGTCGGTGTACTAATGGTTGTATTGGTAGCTAATGGATGGATGGATGGATGGATGGATGCATGGATGGATGGATGGGATTGGGTGGGTCTGTGATTGGGAGAATTGGTTGTTTGGTGCATTGGTTGGTGAATCAGTTAGTGAGAATGGTTGTTGGATGCATGGTGGATGTGTGAGCAGGTAGCATTGGGTAATGATACTCAGATAGGTAAGTGGATGACCAGAGTGATGAATGGAATGGACAGCTGTTGCGATCGTTCAATCAAAGAATTGATGAGTTGATAGATTTAAGGGTGGGTAGGTGGTTTGGCTGAATGTTTACTGGCCAGTTGTTGGTCAAATTAATGGTATGAATGATAAATACATAGTTCAGTGAATTTGGTGGTTGGTAGATGATTTGAGTGCGGCACAGGGGCGTAGTGGTTAGCACTGTTGCCCTGCACCTCCAGGTTCTGGGTTCAATTCCCACCTTGGGTCTGTGTGCATGGAGTTTGCATGTTCTCCCCATGCTTTTATTATCTATATTTACAAACCTTGGAATCTGCGGAACAGCATGGCAATGGTTTGCTTCTTACCTAGAAGATGGTGGTGATTCACATCTGCCCTATGCAGACTCTCTACTCCCACCGAGCTCAGTACTATTGAGAACTTCTGTTCTTCCTCTATACTCTGTCTCTTGGTAAGGTCATATCCTCGCATGGATTTTCATACCATTGTTATGCAGATGACACGCAACTTATTCTCTCCTGTGGACAATCATCTGTCATTTTCCCCACACGTCGCTAACCTTACTCGCTCTTGTCGATTTCTTCTTTACAACATCAGAAGAATCCACCCATTTCTTTCTTTAAAGGCTACTCAGGTGCTTGTTCAGTCCATTGTTATTTTAAGACTGGACTACTGCAACTCACTCCTGGCAGGTCTGCCTCTATTCACCATTCGTCCTCTGCAGCATGCAGCGGCACATCTCGTTTTCAACATTCCCAAGTTCTCCTATATCATCCCATTTCTCCGCTTCCTGTAGTGTTTCCAAATTCCCCATATTCATTGAGTGAGCATGTGTGAATGTGTGAGTGTGTGTATGTGTGCCCTCAGATGTATTGGCACCCCGTCTCGTGCCCTAAGTCTCCTGGGGTTAGGGTTAGGGTTAGGGTTAACCCTTTGACTCTGTATACAGGATAAAGTGGTATACATGACAAGTGAGTAGTGGATTGGTAAGTGGGGAGGTTAGTGGGTCAGTGGATGGTGGCAAGTATATAACTTTTTTGATGGATGGATGGATGGATGGATGGATAGATGAGTTGGCTGTTTCATAGGTTGGCAAGTTTGTGCCTTGTGTCAGTGGATTGTGGGTGGTCAAGTGAATGGAGGGACTGATGGATGGATACTATTTTTCACATACTGTACAAGATATCATAGTGTAAGTAAGCAGGTATATCTTAAAATGCTCAAAATTCAATAAATGTCAACATTAAAAAAATATATATAACAGATATTGATATACAGTTTCATAAACGTGACAGATATATTAGTGGTACATCTGTCTTCTCTGAAATAACATTTTTATATTTTAAACAATGGGGGAAATGTTGGTATACTGTATGTGCTGTTAGTAAGTATGAAGATAGAAAAAAGATATAGAAGACAGACCTTGACATCTTGTTGAAGACAACATCCACAGCTGTAGTATATGCTCCAGCAATTATGGCATCAAAGTAGCATGGAATGAGGTAGCGTGGGATTTCCTTTAGGTAAGCAAATACAGCTTGGAACCATTTCCCCACCTAAGACAGTCAGAAAATGTAAGACCAAAACTAACAGACATTCATTTTAAGAACAGCGTCAAAAAACATGTTGCTTGAGCCTTACCTCCATTAGAGCGCCACCTTTATTGATGAGACGAGAGCTAATGTATTCAAGCATCCAGTCACCTTCCCTCAGGTTGTTGCAAAAGGGGTGACCTAGGTCATTCTTTGGCCGAATGTCAGAAAGCACTGACATGAACCCTGCATAAATAAAAAAGGAGTCTTGTATCCCAAAGGAGAAAAAAGTATATTACTATTATTTTACCAACTAGGAATTTGTAGTGTGGCCCCTGGTACCTTGAAGGCCTGCATACTTTAGGATCATCCAGGATGGGATATTGTAGCATCCTCCACCATCTTCCCGCTCCTCTTCATTGCAGTGGAACAGCAAGATATTCAGCTCAGCCAAAGACAGTTTGGAGAGGAGGCTTAAGTGTAGAGGACATTACATTACACTTACTGTTATAATGATAACAGTTAAATTAAAAATTATTCATATAATGAGGTTTCTCAAAAGAATAGAAAATAGCATAAATCTGGTGTGCTCACAATTCCAGGGAAAGTTTCAGGATGCCAGGAACATCTGGGTCAGTCAGACTGCCCACTTTGTACAGGCGATTAAACTGATAGAGCTGCGTACGCAGGAAGCCCACCAAGTCTCGAGATTTGGGGTCCAGACTCACCCTGAACAAGGATATCCACAGACCATTGACAAGATACTAACTAAATAAATATGGTAGCCATGATAGATCTTTTTCAGAGAACAGAAACTAAACATCCCAAATGTTGGCCTGTTTGCCAACCAAGTCCAGAGCTTTGCTGGAGTATTCTCCAGATAGTTAGTATTAGATATATATGCATTTACCTGAAAGCGATCACCGTACCCGGGGTGAGACGATCAAACACAATCTCCTGGACAAACACATTACCACTATTTGTTGTGGTATCTCCTTGTTTTACAACTTGGCTGTCTTTAAGCTGGCAAAACAAAATCAGTACAATGTCCACCATTATCAGACTCTCTGTGATCTCTAGGATCATCTTTGCTCATCAGAATACTTTGTTTGATTGGTATTGGAATGGCATTAAATGAACCTGCAAGTCAAGCAACAAGTTAAGTCTGGCTAAACATATAAGTGAAAGCCACAAAATCAGCATTTAAATGAAAGCCAACCAAAGTGAAGGTAACTTTTATGTGTATTTAAATTGTAGGTATTTATATCAATGAGGTTGGATACAAAACAAGAAAAACAGAGACCTAAAATGAACCTTGTGCACCACATTGCACACTGTGTTGTACTTATTTTTATGTTCTGAAACCTCTCCATTCATGTCATATATGTTTTAATCCTACTATTCTAGTTCTAATTAAGATAGCTTAGTACTGTTTACAGAGTCAAGCCTCCGAAGCTGTTTACTAGACATTACAGCATGCTGTTCCTTCCAGCTGATGTAACCGTTTGATGACATCCTGCCTTGGGGTTGCTGTTTTAGTCACTCAGGCTCAGGTTACCTGGAGTTGTTCCTTGAGCTCAACTGTGTACTCAGGCATGCCGTTTATGTACTTCTCATCTTTCAGATAGGGCCCAGTGTCTCTCTTGACTGTATATGCCTCCAGGATCACCTCATTTATTTGGCCTGTGCAGTAGCAGCGCATGAAACACGTTATACAATGTATGATTTGTCCGAAATTCAAATATTCATTAAAATTAAAAAATTCTGGCTGATTGAAGTTTGATGGTATGCAGACCTGGTATGAACATCGGAGCTAGTCTTTCCCTGTAGTGGTGTGTTTCTGGGTTTTGGAAAGCTGTTCGAGACACAGTCACCACAGACTGGTGTGTGCTCGGACAATGCCTGGTTACAGCCACAATGTCTTCATCCAGCTGGTCTACATACACCTAAAACGCCAAAATTAAAGTTCCAGAAATGCTTCAGCTCAAATTAATGAATTGTAAAATCCTATTGACATCCAGACCTGTGTAAAACGTTTCTCAGCCAGCTCATGGTGAAGCCTGTTGAGTGCCAGCTTCCCTGCCAGGATGCCTGACTTGAGGTTCACCTCCCCAGTACATGAAGGCAAGGCATCCGGGTTCCATTTGGGATACAGAAGCTCCTCAGTGATCACTGAAATCTGACACAAAATAATTACGTAGAAAAGCTTAACTCACCAAAGACTCAACACTCTGTTAAATACTAATTTATTTTTAGATTAACAAATCTACTGCATTTTTGGATGAAAATAACATTCCATTTGCAAGTCAAGACTAGCTTGGGTTACTGTTAGCAAGTAGAGTCTTCTATGTCAGTTACCTGATGAGGAACCAGCTCGTCATATCCTCTAGTACTACCTGTGGCACAACACGCCATAGATACAATTGCAGAGCTTGGGAGGCAGTCGTATACAGACCGAACCTTTAGCAGATGAAAATTAAGTGGACAGTTACACAAGAAGGAAAACTGTTTGTTGCAAAATGAACCACATTTGATTTCTGTATTTCGCCTCATATGACCTCATTTTTTCTAACCTTAACAGGACATTCATTGTCATGGCTAACATCAAGGAACATAGCATGTGCTATGGCTGGAACCAAAGGTCTTAGGTTGGGCTGGAAGAAGGAACCAACCGGTTCTCCACCGAAGCGATACACCAACCTGCCTTCCTCATGACTGTCACCAGCACTCATTGCCTCTGAAGAAAAACACAGTCAAAGTTAGGGGACAGTTCATTCTAGTCAGCTAACTGAAATTTACTTGAATAGATCGCATGATGGCCTGCTATGGCTTGCCTATCTTTTATGACTACATCAACATGCACTAGCACTTCCCACAGAGTTTAGTCCAAGTCATCTTCCTACCCACCTCATCCTGCCAGGCGATGCTTTATCAGCACTCTGCATGGATTAAGTATCAGATACAGATGGGAACCAAACTCGGATGAAAGATCCTGGAGACATCTAACAATGTTAGTGACCACTGGCCGTGGCCATAAGTTTTTAACAAGGGGTTTTCAATCCAGCTCTCCAATCTAAGGAACAACGTGTGTTCCAGTTTCTCACATTTCTGAATGAGTTAACTTTATTAAACTATACTCATCAGACTTTTGAAGCTAAAACAGAGTCAAATAATATTTGGTTCCTGGTCCCTTTTATCCAGTGCCAATTGCAGGCCAGTAGACCAAACACGTTTGTAGACAAGAGATAATTCTTGTCTTCTACAAAATGGTGGAAAAGTTGACCAATGGGAATTAGTCTAGGATTAGGCATTGTCACTGTAACCAGCACCTTGTTAGAGGTGTTAATTGAAGACTGTATTAAGATTGTTTTCACTTATGGTCAACACTGTTAATTTGAAGACTGCAACAAACACTATTCACACTCTAAGGGCCAGAAATTTTTTATTTTTTTTTAAGTTTGAGAATATTGTTCCAGACTTTGAATCCTGCAGACCAAAGCACTGTTCTCCATGCAGGTTCTTCTTACCCGGATGTGGGAGGTAATGCCATGGTGACACCTGGATCTACTGTATGTCAAGAGCTTGGCCTGCTTTCACAAGTGATTCTTGGCATGTAATGCAGCCATATAGCCAGGCAAGGAAGTACAGTTAAAGCGCAGAAGAACGGAAATGAGAGCAAAGGGCATGCATAGGGACAAGGTAGTACATTACAATTTAATTAGTACAAACTGCACAAAACAAGCACGAGTATTAATTGAGAAAGATGTAACATCTGTTTTAACATCATGCACACAAAATCCTGTATAAGCATTTCACCGTACCTCTTATGAGACTTGTAATTCCCAGACGGTTAACAAAGGTATTGTCAAGCTGGTCACTTCCTGTAAAGAGCTCAGCTATCACATACAAATTGGGCCTGACTGCCCTGGCAGCAGCTAACATCGCCTGAAACACAATATATGAAACATCATAATGGGTTCACAACGTGAGTCCCGATAATTCAATTCAATTCTATTTATATAGCACTTTTAACAAAATGGTCATTGTTGCAATGCAGCTTTACAGAATCAAAAATGATGGATATGTGTATAAAAAGTGGGAGGAAATACGTATAAATTATAATTATCAAATTGTCCCTGATGGCGGTACAGTGGTGTAGTGGTTAGTACTGTCGCCTTGCACCTCCTGGCCAGACTCGATTCCTGGCCAGGCTCGATTCCTGTCTCTGTGTGCATGGAGTTTGTATGTTCTATCCGTGCTTGGTGGGTTTCCTCCAGGTACTCCAGTTTTCTCCCACAGTCCAAAGACCTGCAGATTAGGCTAATTGGTGTTCCCAAATTGCCTGTAGTGTGTGAGTGTGCCCTGCGATGGATTGGCACCCTGTCCAGGGTGTACCCCGCCTCGTGCCCTAAGTCTCCTGGGATAGGCGCCAGGCCCCCCGCGACCCTGAATACAGGATAAAACAGTATAGACGATGAGTGAGTAAGTGAGTGAGTGAGTGAGATTGTCCAAGATGAGCAAGCTGTGGGTGATGGTGGCAAGGAAAAATTCCCTGAGGTGACAATCAGAAGAAACCTTGAGAGGAACTAGACTCAGTAGGCAACCCATCCTCATTTGGGTGATTGGGTTCTCCAATATTCTTATTTTTGTTGGACTCATCATGTTGGACTGTTTAGCAGTCAAAGTGATTAAATAACAACATTTTACAACCTACAAAGTTACAATCTGTGGAATAACTTATAGAATTATATGAGCACTTGATCAGGAATTTATAAAATCCCACCTCTGCCACATGTAGAGGTGTGGAATGGCAGTTGTCCAGCCGTACACCGCAGAAGTGTTTGGCTGTTATCTCTGTGTACTTCTTCATGTGCTCCCACAGATAGGGACAGTCCTCAGGTTTATCACCATACCGGAGCTTGACATTGTCCTCCCAGCAGACTAGTTCTCTCCTCAAGTACACATTAGAGCCTGGCAGATGAAAGAATTAACAACTTCAACTAGAAAATCCCAAACACAGATCCAGCCCCCTGTTTAGGCTACTGGTCATTGGTGACTTCCAAGCCGTAATTGGCTGATATAGTGGCTTTTAGGTGTTAAAGTGTGCCTTGGGGTTCCTGTGAACTAGCAATGGAACAAACTATGAGTGAATCTAGACTTTGCATTTCACCTGGTTCAGCAAAGTTACTGAGCGGGTCGTCTGCCATGACCCATCCGTTGTGAGCCTGGATGCGACATGCATCATCTGCATTCTGAAGCAGGAGTTCCTCCTTCTCCAGTGACATGTCATCAAATGGGAAGGTGAAATACCTGCATGGTAAAAAATGTTCCAGGCGTTGTTGAATACATTTTCTATTAATTAAGCAGCACAAACACTTACCTTGGTACCAAAGGATGGTTTTTGGCCACTAAGCCAAGTTTGGGACCCTTTGCTGCAAGACGCTCATATCTCACAGTCTCCACTATGCAGTTTACAGCCTAACAAAAACATGATAATGTCTTGGTCATTAAATGTAGCATGGAGATTTTTTTTTATGGATGTAAAAACCGTGAACCAGTACAGACCTTCTCATGATGGTTGTGCATTTCCTCATAGCGCTCCATGTTCAACAACTCCAAATTCTCCCTGAACACACTGCAACATGCTTGTAATGCTGACAGGCCATCCCTGTCAATTAGTACAAAGATCTTTTACTATATTTTCATTAAAAGCTCATTAAGCTTCTGAACAACAAATTTGTACTAAACGTGTCTACATCTTGGTAACTACATCTTACTAATGTACATCTTACTAATTGTCCTGAACATGCCGCAGTACAGTAGGTGCAGTACATTTATCTAAATATAATTTCACACAATCTTTGAGACTTCTCTGAAATCAAGGCACATCAAATTGCTCTTGAGTACTGACCCTTGAGGAACTAGCCTGCCAAACATGTCCAGCGCCACCTTCATGTCCACTGTGTTGCCAAAGCGTTTAAACTCTGGATCCTGTATAATTTTCAGCTTCTGTTTCTTCTTCATTTCTGGAATAGCTGGTTTGCCATCTACGATACAAGAACACCGGTCAAAATGATGCACTCATCTTTGACATTGTGAGCTTTGACATCGGATGAGACACTCACTGGCCTGCAGAAGTTTACTAAACTGCTCCACGGCTCTTTCCACGTTTACCTGGAGAAACTCCCAAAGCTTTAGTTGAGGGAAAACCTCACGCCACAGGAGTTCACGGAGTGTCTGGAAACAGAAAGGGCGGCTCATCTATTATGATTTTTATGAAATCACAAATCAACAGAGCTGTGATTGTATACATGTAATATAATCATACTTATACTAAGCTGTGAGGTAGTCCGTAAGGTAATGCTCAGCAAATAATGATAGAACATTACTGTGCTCATGTGTAATCCAAACTCACACTGAGTTGTCTGTCATCATCAACCAAAGCTGGTAGGCCACGGTCATGGTATTTTCCATCAACAATGTCACAACTGAAGTGCCAGAGAGCTCGATCCAGTATCCAGGCGGGCTTTAAGTGTGGAGAATTCGCCAGGTTGTAGCCACACTCAGGATGGAGTCTAAGCCAGTCACTGTTAACTGCTACTCAGAAGGAAGAAAAGTAGTAGCTTATGTAGACGGAAATGTAAAAGATGTGGCTATACGCTCTCTAAGGACACTTTAATAGGAACACCTGTTCATTCTGTAATCAGGCAAACATGGATATAGTTCTAAGAACAATATGATCACTCTTTATAAAATGACTACTTTTTACAACCATGGTAAACAGAAAAGATATCAAACCTCACAAATTGCTGAACATAAACCGGACAGGTAAAGATTAGGAAAATGTTGCCCAGGCTGTTGAGTTTTGGTGAGTCTGTGCCCACTGTAACATCAGATTCCTGGTCCTGGCTGACATTGATGGGACCCTGTATTCTGCTTTCTAAGAACTTATTGTCTGGTCACTGTGGTTGTAAAGAGTGGTTTTCAATTACGTAATTGGTCAACAGTTTCAGGAATTACCAAATCAGCCTGTCTGGCTTGAACAACCAGCATTATGATGAAAGTCTTTGTGAAATATTGTGATGTTTGAAGGGAACATTAAGTGAAGCTCTTGATCTGTAGTGATATGATTTTATACATTGTTCTGCAGCTACATGATTGGTTGATTAGGTAATTTCACAAAGGTATAATGGTGTTCCACAAATAATAGACAGTAATTGTATATCACATGCAAGTCATCAAACATTATATCAAACTAAATATTCAATAAATGTGATTTTTTTTATTTTTTATAATAAAACTATTTCTCAAAGGCAAAGTGTGCAAGCATTAATTATCTTTATTAACTTTACGATCTTTGTATCAGTAGCACCTTGCACGTAGATAGCATAACTTACATTCATATACCATGTGCCATTTTTAGATCTAGACAGAGGACATGCTTTAATCTCTGGTGGAGTTGCATGTCAGGAGGAGGGCAAATGTGTGACCTTGTGAATGCTGCTTTTGACACTTTGCTCATTGGATTTTAAGTCAGCAGAACTATATTTATCATCTTAGACAATTTGTCATGATCTTAGATGGATGTTCCTATAAGGATTTACTAGTCCAGGGTTTATGAAGGTCAGTTACTTCATGTTAATTTAAAGAACTTCTGTTATATAGAACTTTCAGCTGCATAACACACATGATTTTATATCATTTCCATCACCCAAATGAGGATGGGTTCCCTGTTGAGTCTGGTTCCTCTCAAGGTTTCTTCTTATTGCCATCTCAGGGAGTTTTTCCTTGCCACCGTCGCCGACACTCTTGGCTTGCTCATCAGAGACTCATTATTACGTAAACACATTTTTTTTCACTCATCCACAATTCCGTAAATTTTCTTTTCATCTTGTGAAGCTGCTTTGAGACAATGACCATTGTTAAAAGCGCTATATGAATAAAATTGAATAGAAAAAAAAAGTGTGTGGACATAAGTTTCCCGTTTCTCATTTACAGTACTACAGTGTATGCAACACACGTTACCTATTACACAGCAACATTTTGTTTAATCAGTGCATAGATACACAAAGTTGACAAAATAAATATTTATTAATTACTGCAATACAAAGTGTTCAACTTACTGTAACTGACAAATTAAATAACAAAATGCACTGAAACAGATCCCGTGTCTGATCCTGCTCAGGCCAGAGGACCTCGTCCACATCGCTGTAATGTTCTCCTTAGCCAAGCAGCTGGGGAAAAAACATCTGGCATAGTACAGTAGATCTATCCCTGGCATTCATCTGCACGGTGTCTGCGTTCTATTTGACATTTTTCCGACATGATGTCAGTCACAACATCAGACAGCAGAAGCACCATTACCAGACATTAGGCTACTACAGTACGTATGCACTTTCATTGATAATTATGTTTGTGTTGTACAGGATCAAACAATAACAGAAATATTATCTGAGATCACCCGATGACCTACTGGATTACCTAGTGCTCTGTTACAGAGATGAAAAATTTGGTGCTCATGAATTAACTAACTTTAACTTTTTAAGTTTTCTTATTAATAACTAACTAATTGTTCTGGGGTTAAAGCCCAAATAATGTTAAATCGAAAGCTAGTGCACTAGGTTGTGTACAGTCGCTTGTTACACACACCAAATAGTGCCCTTGATCAGGGGTTAGAGAGGGATTTGGGATTCAGCCTTGTGTTAGGCGTGAACAGAATGACACGGATCGGTCAGAGGGACTGGATTCCAGTAAGTAACGTCCCTTTAGCCATCCAGAAGTGGGTGGGACCATGACGGACACACATTGTGACATCACTTGAAAAAGGTCTATAACTGTCTCTGGTATTTGAGGACCTGATAAATAAATATGGAACATTCAACAAGTTAAAGAAAGATTACAATGTAAATCTCAAAAAGGAATAAAAGAAAGGAATTTTTCAGACCTTTGTGCACAGCATGGTTTATTAGCCATAAACACCCATGTAGAGCAAGGAGCAAGGTTTTATGTCTTACAGGCCACACCTTTCCTTCTAGGATATATTTCCTTCTGGGAAATCTACAGTGAGGTCTCATATCTGCTCAGTTCCTCTCAGTCAGAGCGGTAAAATGGCTAAGGCGAGAGTCTCTGTGAATTTGGAAGCGTTCATCTGTCCCATCTGCTTAGATCTGCTAAATGATCCTGTCTCCATTCCCTGTGGACACAGTTTCTGTATGTTCTGCATCAACACACAGTGGGATATAGAGGTTCACAGAGGAGCTTACAGCTGCCCCATGTGTAAACACCAGTTTAACCCACGACCCACCCTGGGAAGGAACATCATGTTGGCTGAAATGGTGAAGAAGCTGAAGAAGACACATGTTCCTGAAAGAACCCTGGCTGGACCTGAGGATGTGGAGTGTGACGTCTGTGTTCAGCTAAAACAAAAAGCTGTGAAGTCCTGTCTGGTGTGTTTGGCTTCATACTGTGAGACTCACTTAAAACTTCACAACGAGCTGAACCCGGGCAACACACACAAAGTGACTGAAACCAGGTACAGCCTCAAAGACAGGATCTGCAGCAAACACAACAAGATTCAGGATGTTTTATGCTGCACTGAGAATAAATGTGTGTGCTGTGAATGTGCTGTATCTCACTGTAGAGACCATAACACCATTACACTTGCAAATAAACGAGTTCAACAACAGGTAAGAGTCTTTACTGGTCTGTGTCTGTCTACAAAGTAACAAAAGAAGTGTGGTAAAATATCAGCAATGTTTTACAAAACTGAAAGAAAATTAACAGAGGGGAATGAAGAGGGGACATATATCTGTACCCTGGAAATACAGATACTGTAATTGGTTTAGACTGAATGGTCTAATCTATTCTCTTAATGAAACAGTCTGGTTGTGTGTGTGTGTGTGTGCTGAACTTTACCCTTGCAGTAGAGAAATAGATAAAATATCTGATACTAAGAAACAATAATATTTGGTTTTAGT
>JAQMYL010000033.1:4140242-4153717 GCA_030014365.1 Clarias pachynema | reverse complement strand
GCCCTAAGCCTCCTGGGATAGGCTCCAGGTCCCCGCGACCCTGAATACAGGATAAAGTGGTATAGAAGATGAGTGAGAGTGAGTGAGTACGCTTTATCCTGTATTCAGGGTCACAGGGACCTGGAGCCTATCCAGGGTGGGGTACAACCTGGACAGGGTGCCAATCCATCACAGGGCACACACACACACACTCAAACACTCATTCACACACTATGGGCAATTTGGGAATGCCAATTAGCTTAATCTACATGTCTTTGGACTGTGGGAGGAAACCAGAGTACCCGGAGGAAACCGACCAAGCACGGGGAGAACATGCAAACTCCATGCACACAGAGACAGGAATCGAGCATGGCTGGGAAAAGAAACCCAGACCGGCGACAGTGCTAACCACTCCACCACCGTGCCGCCCACACTTTATACATCGATACTAAATATCTAGTATATTGTTAGAGCTTACGAAGAGGCACAAAATCATAACTGAAAAGGTGAGTCACAGTTTTTATGTAAAATACAATCAACCCAATATGATCAGATCAGGAGAGAGGTGGTTACCTAAGGTCACGCGTAAGGTTACATGTTAAGTCTGGTGTTGACATGCTTCCAGGACATTTAGAGGACGGAATGAAATACAGTAATGGCAAAGATAATGCCGGGCTCTACTTTTAGAGCCAGGCGGTATCAATGAAATGTCAAAAGACCACATCATTGTCAAGCAGTAGTTCTTTGCTTGCCAGGTAGTCGAAGTACCATGACATTCCTGCCACTCCATCACATCTGTCCTAAAAATGTTGTCAACTAAGACATCATTTGGTCTCTGTAGTCTGCAAAATTTGCATCAACAAATCAATAGAAACAAGGCCTTGAGAATGCCGAGAATGTTGAATGAGAATGATGCAACCAGGACAGCTGTCACTGCAACAACTCTTCTGCTCTGAGGTTTCTTCAGCGTTGGTAACACAGTGTAGTTTGGCTTCTAAGTAGGTGAAAAGGGTTTTTTTCTAGTTGATAACCCATGTGCTTGGGGAAAGTAGTAAACTATTTGTTTCCAAAAACTGGATTCTATGTTTTAGTGGGTTCCTGGAGGACTAGACAGGTTTACGTAGTCCAAGGCTGCTCCAGTGGCATGGTTGAACCAACTACAAATTGTTAATAGTTACCCATGTGTGTGTTATCCTATCTATACATAACACGTTTTGTCTTATTAGGAGGTTTTAAGTCATCTACATTTACCGTAGTACATGGATTTGTCAATAATGAATCCCTAGGACAATGCCAAAGTCTTAAATATCAAATGAACCACCCATCTCCAGGTATCCTACAACATAGGTCAAAATGTATTCTTGCACCATGAGTGTATCACTCCAGCTTTGTACCTGTATGGTTATACACGACGTCTGTGATGCAAAGCATGTTCCACTCTTTCCTGATTGTCTCTGTCAGGTTACCCACATCCATCCATGTATAATTCTTTCCCGGATGAGAGAAATCTGGGTTCAGCTCCAGCTGGTCAGCGATCGAGTAGCAGGAACGTGACTCACCCAACTTCTGCAATGGCGTCAAATGGATCATATTGTAACCTGGAACAAGAAGCGCCCAGAATCTTCATAATGCTGTATTCTGTATAGCTGTTTTCTAGCTAGATGCCTGTCCAGTAAAACTTTCTATTACCACCATGGAATTCATTCCAACATATCAATAATTTCACCATCAGGACCACTACCAATAGCACTTTAGTGTATCAATATGATTTTAGCAACTTCACGCCGAATACACTGATTTTGCAGAACCTCACCTGTTTCCTTGGCCACTCTGAGTCGATCTAGCCATTCATCCAGTGGCCCGAGGCACTTAGTCAGGTAAGTCTGAGAGGTGATGCTGTCCAAAGGGAGTATCTTCTGTTCATGGCCCACTCGGAGCACAGGCTCCACCACAAAATAGCCGCCACCAGTTTTCTCCTCATTTCTGACAGAAAAGCCATAGATGATAAAAAATAAAAAAATAAATAATAATAATGGATTGCTTGTAAGAACTTCAAAGATTTAACAATGTAACGTTCCATTACCCACCCACATCCAAAGTAATACTGATAGGAACCAGCGATCTCAAGGTCCAGTTTGCAGTACTTGTCCGAGTCATCCTCCTTCCCACTTGGGTTGATCCACTCAAGGACACGAAAGCTACACCTGTCAAATTTTTGCTGTGGTGCAGGGTAATTGGTGTGGACATGAACATTCCTCCCCTGCAAAGTTGGACCTAATCGGAACTGGAGCTCAAAGCCTTAATGAAGCAAAAAATAAATAAATAAATAAACTGGCTAATGTAATTTGCAATAATTTCCGTCCTTAAATTAATGCTTATCATCAATAACCAAACCTCATGACTCAATATATTTGCATTTGCATGGCATATTTACTTAGCACCATCTCTGTATAACCTTACAACCAGTACAGACCCTGGAACAGAACAGGAAAGCTAAACAAAAACCAAAGCCTGCTGCTAAATCTGTATCTATGTGACCCTCCCGAGACACGTTTAGGTAGTGCAACATGCAAGACACACAAATCCAAAGGCTTGGACAGTCCCAACTACTGAAGAGTACGGAGCAAACCTCAGGTTAGTAACTATATCTGTTGCAAATAAGGCCTTTTTGGACATGCAGTAACATTTTCCTGATCAAACCTTGCTCCAGGCGAAACAGAGTCTTCTCCGTTCTCTCCATGTCATTGAGCAGGAGCAGCCTGGTCTGTCCACGGTGGAGAATATCATTCTTTTTTTAGGTTGCCCTTTACACGTAACTGTGTGTCTGCACCGGCATGATAAAGCAGGACACAAGGGAACAATGTTCTATGGGTTGATATAGGGAGACACATACAGGCTCGTGTTGCATTTGCATGCATGGCCTTCGAATATATATCTCCACTAGGAGCAGGGAGCTCAGGAACACAGGAGAATCAAGGAACAGAGATGGAGCAAGTTTCCAAGAGACTCTGAGTGTTTTATTAAAGATGATCACATATTGGAGGGTAGACCCTGATAATTATCAATTACTCAAAGACAGCTCTAGTACAGTATGTAAACATGTAGTGTCCCTAACGTGTCTAAATAGAGTGATAAATGTAACAATGTGCATTTTGCAAAGCATTTATGTCTTTTGAATTATATAAAATATGCAAATGTATTTATTAATTTAGTCTATTGGATTCCTGCATAGTTTATATGAACTCATACTTACCATGCAATGTATTCCTAGCTGAGAAATACATCCAAACCACACTATCTACCTCGATTTAATCTATGTGAGAATGTACCTGGTGCTGAAACAACTCAGGAAAGAGCGTAAATAGAAGCGTTTGGATATCTGCAAACAAAATTTGGACTGATACTCTAGGGAAAGTGAAAGTTTCTTAAAGAGAATCATTACTGGTGACATGGATTCATCACTACGAGCCTGAGAGTAAACAGTAGAGTATGGAACGGAGAGAAAAAGTTCAAAAGTCAACCATAAGCAGGAAACTTGATGCTTACAGTTTTCTGGGATTCTCAAGGGCCAGTATTGGAACATTATCAGGAAAAAGGTTCAACAAATAACAAATTTTGCTCATACAGAAGAAATCTACAATGTAGTATACACTTTAGATCGGATTAAATACCAAATTAGGATCTTTCATGTCCATTTCTTTTTGAATTATTGAGTGTCTGGTAGTTTCATTTTCTCCAAATCCAAATTTCCTATGTGTCTAATTCTTATTTTTAATTTAAAGTGACAGATTCATGCAATAAAGACAATTTAGATTTACAGAAATACAGCTTACTGTGTTTCACACGCATCAACAATGGAAAAAGGTTTACAAATCAGCCAAAATAAATAGCTTTGCCTACATGCAGCATGACTGAGTCATTTGTTCATCGGTAGAGGCGTGCAGCTTTAGCAGCTCTGCTGTATCCACTGAGGGCAGGGGGTCTCATGAAGGTGCATTACATAATCCCATGTATATTCTATGCACTGTTTATATAATATATTGAAGGGTTTTAAAACGAAATGCGTTTAGGTGAACAGGAAATTTTCCCAAGAAAGAAGTGGATTGGCTGAAGCAGTGTGCACTGATGGCGGTGTGTTCTTATATAGACAGTATGGCATGTGTATATTAAGATCCCATAAATTAAACAATGCTACAGAGCACCAAAAATCACTAAATGATTTCATTGCAAATTTTTCAATTAAGGTCCCAGAGTCTGGAGGAAGAGAGGAGAGATACAGAACTGAAGCCGCTTGAAGTCCAGTGTAAAGTTTGCAGTCAGTGGTGCCATCTGCTGGTGTTTTATTAGGTCCAAGGTCAGCGCAGCCATCTACCAGGAAATTTTAGAGCACTCCATGCTTCCCTCTGCTGACCAGCTTTATGGAGATGCCTATTTCATTTTACAGCAGGACTTGGCATCTGCCCACACTGCCAAAAGTACTTTTAAGTAGGTTTAAGTAGGTATCCCTGTTCTTGATTGGAGAGCAAACTCGCCAGAGAATCTAAGGGGTGTTGTGAAGAGGAGGATGCGAAACACCAGACCCATCAACACAGAAGAGCTGAAGGCCACTATCAGAGCAACCTGGGCATCCATAACACCTAAGCAATGCCACAGACTGATCGCCTCTATGCCACGCCTCATTATTGCAGTAATTCATGCAAAGGAAGCCCCAAGCAAGTATTGAGTGCTGTACATATTCATACTTTTCAGTAGTCCAACATTTCTGTGTTAAAAATCCTTTTTAAAAAAAAAACTTTTTATTGGTCCTAAATAATATTCAAATTTTCTAAGATACTGAATTTTGGGTTTTTACTAGCTGTACACCATAATGATCAAAGTTAAAAGAAATAAACACTTTTTGAATTGAATTACTGAAATAAGTTAACTTTTCCTTAAAAGTTAATTTATTGAGATGCACCTGTAGATACTTTTTCAGTGCAGCGTACTTGGAATTGCACACAACAACAACAGAAAGAAAAAGAGGTGATACTGTACCACATAAGATATCTGTTCATTTTTATTGATTCGCATCTAGGTTTCATTTCCTATTTTCTTTTTTCACCTTTATACAATGACTCGGGGGAAAAAAAAATCTACAGGCCCCTCAGACAATAAAAGTTAATACACCTTGCGGGCCGTCTTCGAAAGAAGAAAAAAAAACTTGCAGCAGAAGACAATACTGATATCCTAGTTTATCCTTCTATACATGTCACTTTATAATCAGAATAAATTTCATCTTCATTTTTACAACAAGAACGTCTACTCGTAGCTAAAATTCGGATTCACGATTTTTCTAAGTGACGAAGTGGAGCTCCTGCTCCTGCTTTGGACGTTTTTCAAATGTGCGAGTGCAGATTGACCAAAAGTAGAACGCATATATATATATATATATATATATATATATATATATACACACAGAAATCAATCAGTATCTTTAAACATATTAAGATATGTGTGAGAGAGAAAGAGAGAGAGAAAGGAAGTCACACACACTAGTCAGCACATCCAGGCAAAACAGTAAGTGAACTGTTCAAGACCATTTCGAATGAAGAGCTAGATTGCACAACGCAGAAAATAAAGTGTTGCTTTTGCTTTTTGGAGTGTTTTAAAGTGTTAAATAAAGCAGAAACTGCAGGATATCACAGAAACAGACACCTGAAACACGAGACCGGACCGTCTGATGTCATTACATTTGATGTGACTGAGACTTGGTCAAAAAGGAAAAAAAAGTAGTGACAAATTGTCATTCTCCTGGAATTTACACATCTTAGCACTTCATTTCATTTCACCGTATTTTCCGGATTTTGTTTGCATGAAGAAAAAAAACTAATAATTAAAAAAAAAAATCTACATTGTGTATTGCGTTACATTACTGTACCCGCCTTTTTTATGCTATAACTTTTATTCTGTTAAATAATCCTTAAGTAGAATATCTACTGTAGAACCCCTAATAAGCAGGATTATTATGGCGCACAAACTTATGCTTTTATTTATTTATTTTTATTTATTCTTTGCAGCACCTGCAATCCGGAAAATACGGTACTACATTAAGTGTAATACTGTACATCAGCTCGTAGTCAAGCTCGTGAAATCCTCAAACACTCTCTCACACACGTGACAGTGGAAGACAAGATTACACTCTTTCCTTCCATCTATAAAACACATAGAAGAAGTAAATCAGGATGAGGAAATCAGTCTGCGGAGGATTGTTTCGAGGTCGAAGATGGAGAAAGGAAAGTGTTTGTGTGTGCGGATTTGAGTGCTCGTGTCTCAGCAGGCTCTCCCAAGTCTTTCATGTCCATCTCCGCTTTGTCCGTCTCATCGGTTCAAAATAATTTAATCAGAAAATAAGCTCTCGTCGTTCCAGCCGAGGGATCCGTCTTTATCAAAGTTTTTCGAGTGCAAGCGTTTTCTTCAGCTTCCGCATGAGGAAACGGATATAATTTCTATATTTATATTTATACACAAAGTCGTTCGATGCAAACGAACACATTTTAAATTTGTCCCGGAGGACGTCCCTCATAGGACGTCTCCGTTCACTCAGCAGGAAAGCACATGTCGGCTCAGAGCCACGCCCCTTAACCTTCACGACGCGCCGTGGCTCTCGGCCTTCTGCTTCATCGTAACAAATACATAAAGGGAAAACAAACACACACTCACGCAAAACTCGTTATCAGCTTAACAAGATAGATCATCACACTCGTAAGTTATGACATCACAAACACACCCATTCAGGCCACACTGTGTCCCTCACATGGGTTTGATCACAGAGCTAAACTTAAAGTCAAAAACAACAAAAACTAAAACAATAGCTGTATGTACGTGTGTGTGCGTGCATGCTAACAGAAAAAAAAAAAGTAAAACAAAACAAAATACATCCACTCCAAGTAGTTTATGCACGTTATATTCCCATATTCCCAGGAGGCACTTACTAGACATATTTCTCTAAAATATTAGACGAGTCCTCGAAATGTTGCATCCAGAGAATGAGTGTTTCTCACGCTTCAGCACAGATTTTATTATTTCAATCGTCCTTACTTTTTAAGAGGACAGTCAAATCGGCTTTTAACTATGATAAACAAATGATAACCGCAGCGACCGTGTTATTGGTCGATACTGCTCGTCACTTTCGTGTGAGTTTTAAAAAAAAGCATTCACAGAGACCTAGATATTGATCATGGACACGTCTTTGAGAACCAGAAGTTTAAGCAACAAGAAGACTTGTCCAGGGATTTAAAGAAAAAAAAAAGAAATATGATTGAATATAAATACTGTAGCTTATGTATGTGTGGTGATAAAAATGCATAGTGTAGCACTACGGCTCATAAGGTCATTAATACTGGAATAGCCAATTAACGCATGTGCGTGTGTGTGTGCGTGTACACACACACCTCTAAGGGTTTGAGCCCCTCACTCCCACACTACAGGGAAGTCACAGGAACCAACATACACTGTTTCCGAACACACGCACGCACACATGCGCACATACACACCCACACACACACACACACACACACACACACACAATCACACACTCTCTCTCCTGAAACGGGGCATGACGACAGGAAGCAGAAGCGTAGTCGAGATATAAATGAGAAATCTACATCCTCTTGATCGCGTTCGTTGCACAGCCTCGGTGCGGTCGTGTGTTCAGGGTCTGCTGCCGTGGTGATTACTTGACCTCCAGTATAGAAGGGTTGGACTCCATGATTGCTACGATGATGCGGTCGATGTAGTCCTGCAGCCGGAAGTTGATCTCCTCCTGCTTCTGGATGGCCTCCATTAGCTACGCACAAAGACACAAGGATGAAGATACACTTTTTTTTTTTTCTTTTAAATGCATTCGTGATGAGAAGGCTGTTTTGTTCTGTGACACGCACCTCTGCGCGAGAGACATTGTTGATCTCTGCGGCCAGCGACTCGGACAGAGATTCGGTGAAGAGGCTTTTGGCTCCCTGAATGCTGAGGTTAATGATCTGTCCATTTAACTCATCGTTCTGCTCCTTCAAACTGCGGTTATCCTGGAGAGAGAGAGAGAGAGAGAGAGAGAGAGAGAGAGATGATTCAGCAATCAACGTTTTTTCTTTTCACTTTGTCCATCCCCCCCGGGAAAGGAAGACGCTTCTTCACCTGCTTGAGACGTCGGATTTCCTGCTCCAGCTCATTCTCTCTCATGTGCGTGTTGTACTCCTGCAGTCCGGCGGCGGGCGAGCGGCCTCGTCGAGCCTCCGTCTCTAACTTAAACAGCTGCAGCATTTCCAGCTGCTTTCTCAAGTCCTCGATGAGCTACACGCAAAGAGGCAGACAGAAAAGTCAGATATAGACGTGAGGATACAGAGAGAAAACAGAAACAGAAATATATATATATATAGAGAGAGAGAGAGAGAGAGAGAGAGAGAGTCCGGAGGTCATGTGACCTTTAATCCATTACCTCCTGTGTTGTCTCTTTTTCTTTCTGGCTGGTGTGTCGCTCATGGCTCAGCTTATCGGCCATCTTCCTGCGCGAGTCCGTTTCTTCGTTCAGTCTGTCGGTTATATCGTCAATTTCATCCTGGAGCTTTCTCTTCTCCTACAGAAACAAAAAAATTTGAATTTAATGTGCGAATACGGCAGGATCCATGTGTCACCTCGGCATCAATGACTGAGAAGCAATGAATTTACGCAGTTAAAGAATAACACTGTGTTCCGTGGCTCAAAGAACTCCTGTCACTTGACCAGACACCGAATTGTGTACAGAATAATATCTATATTACATACAAACATTTATAAAAAAAATTAATAAATAAATACTCTAAAAGAAGCAGCTGAATTTGCATGAAAACTTTGACCAATCAAGGTAAGAATTCATCAGGGCATCAAAACGATGATTATGCTAATGCGTTCCTATTTCGTGTGAGTGTGCTTTATATACCTCCTCCAGTCTTTCGATGTTAGCTCTCAGACACGGAACGCATGACCTTAACTCACTGTTCTCCTCATCCAACTGATGCAGCCTGCACACACACACACACCATGTGGTTATTTAACAAACCTGGGAAAGATTTTAATTTATTTACATGTAAAAACATTTCCGACCACCAGGGGGTAGCAGAGAGCAATACAATACAAATGTTAAAATCCATAGAAAAGCTCACATTTCTCCCTCTCAAAATAAACACTAGCACAAGCACAAATCTCCCACCTGGCCTGCAGGTTCTCGATCTCCAGCTCTCTCTCGCGCTGCAGCTTGCTCAGAGCGTCCCTGTGTTTGCGGGCGAGTGTGTTCAGGGTCTCATCGGCGTGCAGCTCCTGCTCTTTGAGCTGCTCCTCCAGGGCGTTAGCGCGGTGCACCAGGGTCAGGTTTTCCTGCCGCAGACGAGCGTGCTGCTCCTCGCTCGTGGCCGAGTCCTTCTCTAGCTCAGACACACGCCGTTCCAGAAGTAGCACCTAAACACACATACACACGTATGCAAAAAATTTACTTTGGATTTTTTTTTTTTGGGGGGGGTCAAATTACCTTTAATTTAATTAAGGAACAGAAGCTGTACCTTATCAGTGATGTCACTATCAGCAAGGTCCAGAATGTCCTGGCTCAGATCGCTCATACCATCCAGACCACTAGACTGTAACAAATGCCTGAAATGCACAATCAATCAGACACGAGCTCAAATTAACTAACACACTGACACACTTTTAGATCGACTAAAAACTTCAGAAGAGGACGTTCTCACCTTGCGGCTTTTTTACTGGACAATCGCTTGCTGGAACTGAGAGTGGGACAGAGGAGGGAGGACACGAGAGAGAGAGAGAAGGACAACAGGAAAATTATGTCAGGAAGAGAAACGGATAGAGGAAAGACCCGAGGATGATCCCCTTATCCTCAACCCGTGACTACAGCGGCGGAGGGAAAAACAAGCAGGAGGAAAGGGCTGTTTTGATTGGTCAGCTCTCTTTATCAAGGCTGACTCGTGAAAGTCTAATAACAGCACGAATAACAGGAAACGAATGAATGATAACTAACACCAATTACAGGAAGAAGTGCTTGGGTTGTGTATTTACTCCCCTTTATCCAGATAACATCATCAAGGGATGATTACTCTAATCGTTAGTACAGTCTGACCAATCAAAATCTGTCAAAAATATACAGTTGGCAGATAAATCTAAACCTGTTTGTTAACTACTTATTAAGCATGCACAACCATGTATAATACAGTCCAAACATTAGAAACCTCTACCAAGACAGGCTTGACCATGTCTCATATTTTTTCCCGTTTTCACTCACTCACTCATCTTCTATACCGCTTTATCCTGTAATTCAGGGTCCCGGGGACCTGGAGCCTATCCCAGGAGGCTTAGGGCACAAGGCAGGGTACAATCCAACGCAGGGCACACACACTCACACACTTATTCACACCCTACGGGCAATTTGGAAACGGCAATTAGCCTAACCTGCATATCTTTGGACTGCGGGAGAAAACCGGAGAACCTGAAGGAAACCCACCAAGCACGGGGAGAACATGCAAACTCCATGCACACAGAGACGGGAATCGAGCCTGGCCGGGAATCGAACCCGGACTCTGGGGGTGGAAGGCGACAGTGCTAACCACTACACCACCGTGCCGCCGCTTTTCCCGTTCTATGAAGCAAAAATTTTATTTATTAATTTTTTTGCCGATGCAAGCATGTGAACTGACTTCGTTCTGGAGGCGAGTTCTTAAGGCGAAAATTAATATTGCAATATGAAATAATTTCCCAATAAGAAATAACGTAAATGTGTAAGATCTGTTCCAGCCACCCAAAACTATTATCAATAATACAAAAATCACGAAGCTTTTGGATGCATACAGAAAGCAACATTAGTTTCCTGGGTTGAGTCTTTTGAAAGAGCTTTCGCTGACTCAAATTGTAAACTCACTTCGACTGGCTTTCGCGAGACTTTCGCTGGCGTTAGATTTGGTTCATTCATTAGTATGCCGAAAATTTTCAGTAATGTTTTACTTTAATTCTTAAGGTGAAAATTCATAAGGGAGGGCGCTGTATATGCCGCAAAAGCTAAGCATTCTCCCTAGCATACCTAATACATAAAATTTTAACACTACCACAGTCGTCTTCTGATTCTTCTGGAATCAAGCGGCTCAAGGCGAGGGAGGTCTGCTTGCGGATGGAGGATTATTATACCAGTTATTTCATAATAAATTTTAAACCATATCAAGCGGATACTAGAACAAGAAGACTTGCCTTGGTAGTGAACTTCTTTACACGTGTGCATGCTTATATGTAGCACCTCACACACTATGCACACACTCACCTTTTACATACTCATTCTACGATCTGAACCCTGACCTTAAAACACAAACCCGCCCTCAAACCCCATGACACCACAACACACCGCACCACAGTACACTAACACACTCCACCCGAGCAGGCAGTGAGGACAGTGCGAGAGCACCGTGTGAGTGTTTGGATCGGCTTCTGATCCAGCTGCTCACACACAAACAGAAGACACACACACACACACAACAGGGAGTGTGTGTGTGTGTGTTTTGTGTGTTACCTATTCATTTCGAGTAAGTGCAGGCGTGTGGAGAGATCCTCCAGACGGCTGATCTGTTTGTGACAGTGGGTGCAGAAAAACTCCAGAGATTCCGACTGCAGGAAATTCTGGAAGCTGGAGGGAAAAGGCTCGGAGCTGAACGGGGGAACAGAGGAAGAGCAGGAGGAAGAAGAGCAGAGAATATACGAATGTAAGCAAAAAGGAGAAGGAAGAATTTGAAAACATGATTAAAGGAGAAGTGGGGAAGGTGGAAGGTGCGAGAGAGAACACAAGCACATTTCAGCGAGTTGAATGAGAGGAAGGAAAGAAAAGGAGGTGAAGAGGCTTCACATCAGAGGAGAGTCAAGGAAGAGGGACTGAAGCATTAGCAGTGTGTGTTTGTGTGTAATGAAGTAAAAAAACTCTCTTCCCACACACACACAAACAGCTTTTACGGTGTTCTGACATTATGTGGCAAACCTTAAAAGCTCGTTTTAATTAACATGTAAAAGTTTCCTTCATTATGAGATTAAAATATGTACTCGTTAAAATTTTCGCAAAACATTTGTGTGTATCTGTCTGTGTGTGTATGTACCTTGGTGTGTACCTTGGTGACAGCAGCATCGGTGGTCGGCGCACCGGGCTGCCAGCGTGTGGGTGTGGCTCCGGATCTCCCTCTCCTTCAGGTGCTGCCCTCGCCTCCTCCTGATTGGCCAGCAAAAGATCGGAGGCGGAGTTGCTCTCCCCAAAGTCCTCAAAGTGCTCCTCCTCCCCGCCGATCACTGCCACCAGGGCGTGGCCATGCAAATCCGAGCCGAGGGAGAACCTGAAACACACACACACGAAAATGTTTTTCAAACAACTATCCAACAGAATTGCATGTAATAATCATTACAATATTCAAAAGCAAAAACAGAAAACACAAACTGATATCCAGGTAACTGATGTTATAAAGTGCAGGTGTGTGACATGTTGAGTGTTTGTTGATTACATATTAACTAAACATGAACTTTAGCCGAACGCTGTAGTCATAGGTGTAGGTAAAGTCCGGGTGTTACGTAATGTGTTCTCTTCCAGCTGACGTCGTCGTCGTCATCATCTCTGCCTTCAGACGAAAATAGTAAGCTATAAAATGATAACAATCCATCTCTCACAGGAAAAAAAAATGGATGAAGGAGTGTCACCTGGCCTGAGAGGGACTCGGACAATAAGAAAACAATAAAGAGAGAGTGGTAGGAAGAAAAAAAACAGGAAGATAAAGAGGCAAGTTTGGATAAACAGAAAACCAGGGAAAGAGACAGAAAGTAAAACACAGAGAGAGATAAAGAGAGAGAGAAAAAGAGACAGAGATCAGGCAGAGAGATGCAGTGAGGAATGTGTTCAGATAGAGAGACAGAAAAGCACAGAGCAGCAGGTAGACAAGAAGCAGATACACAAGAAAAGCAGATAAATAGAGAGAGAGGGTGAAACTAAGGGTGCTGAAGCACGGCTCCCGGTACACTCGACCCCAAAGTTTGGTACGTCTGCGTGATGTGGATTAGGGCTGTACGATTCTAAAATGTGAATCTTGATTTTTCTCTATAGGAATGGAGACCAGGATCCTCTCACAAGATTCTCATTTATAACCAAAAACATTTATTGCATTTGCATTAAAAAATAAAGTGTAAATACATTTTTTTTTTTTTAAGTAGTGCTGTATACACGGAAGTCTTATAACAAAAAAAAAAAAAAAAAAAAACACTTTTCTTTATTTTCGAGCATTTAAAGTAAATAAATTAAAAGCTGTTGAACATAAATAGAATGTCAACAATAATAAATATCTATTATTATCAGCATAAGGTCTTGGGTAGTTTGGAATTTAATACAAAGTTTCTGTGTGTGTGTGTGTGTGTGTGTGTGTGTGTGTGTGTGTGTGTGTGTGTGTGTGTGTGTGTGTGTGTGTGTG
>JAQMYL010000033.1:4128747-4140142 GCA_030014365.1 Clarias pachynema | reverse complement strand
TGTGTGTGTGTGTGTGTGTGTGTGTGTGTGTGTGTGTGTGTGTGTGTGTGTGTGTGTGTGTGTGTTTGTGTGTGAGACAGTTACCCTCATGTGATGAAAAATGATAACATAAATAAACACACGATGATAAAGTGTATACTCGCTGCTAAACGCACGAATAGGAAGACAGACAAAGAGAGATGTGGAAGGTCTGGTGAGAGAGAGAGACAGAGAGACTATGTCCAACTGAGAAAGTCAGATCTCAGACCGGTAGAGAGACACAAGCCATAAAACAAATAGACACAAAGAAAGACAGCGAGACAATCAAGGAAATCGGGAGCACACAGACAAGACGGAGAAAGAGAGTGAGAAAGAGAGAGAGCGAGAGAGACAAGAATCGTAAAAACGTTTCTGAATGAAGTCACTGGAATCTTTGCAAGTGTCAGGAAATTTGAGGACCTGACCTTCTCTTTCTCACACACACACACACACACACACACACACACACAATAACAAACCAGAGAGAGAGAGAGAGAGAGAGAGAGAGAGAGAGAGAGAGATGGATGGAGTGATGGATGAATTGTAGGGAGGGGGGATGAGGAAAAGTGCAACCTCCACACTTCCTGCTATTGAGAGGCAGGAAAATCAAGATGCACTGCTGTCAGCTATATCAGCTGAGAACACACACACACTTTCTCCCTCACACACACACACACACACACACACACACACACACACACACACACACTTAACCACTTACTCATACAATGACACAGAGGAAACGCAAACACCTCGGTCAGCTTGGAATTGTTGTCAAGTCAAAGACAAAACATAGACTCAGCAGAGAGAGAGAGAGAGAGAGAGTGTGTGTGTGTGTAGCTCAGCCAGGACATGTTTGGGGTCTGGGAAATGCTTGCTCATATTATCATGAGGCTACGAGAGAAACGCTGATGTACCACTATCACGTGATCGCTGCAATTCCAAGATGGCCCACCTCAACGTTTGATTAAAGGAGACAAGAAGGAAAGTGCATGCTGTATTTCAAAAGCCTTTACACTTCTCAACAAGATGGGAGTTAAGTTTATTAGCTGGTTCAAGGTCTCAGATGTTATCTGTCTTACTGATGTCAGGCTCTGGAGCACGCACTGTGAACGGCACTAAAAATGGTTTTTTAATCAACGCATTAGAATCAGATTAAAACCTGCTCACTTCGTACATAATAAACCCGAGCTAAGAAAGTGGGCGTGGCCTGACTTACTCCTGTCCGTCTTTGATTGACAGCCTTCAACTTAAAACCTGTATTTATTTCTATTCTACCAATTCTGAGATTCCAACTTTTGGAACCGGATGTGATCGTCTGCATTCAGATTTGGGATGTTTTTCAGCTCAGGACGCTTAGAAAGAGTGACGGACAGGACTCTACAGACGAGCTCTAATTGGGGGGTTTCTAACTTTTGTGTGTGTGTGTGTGTGTGTGCGTGCGTGCGCGTGTGTGCACGTTTGTTCACCTGTTGCGGTCCTCGCTTTCGGCAAGTGTGTTTTCGATGCCGCTGTCCGTCTCGACGTCCTCGTGCAGTTCTGGGTGGACGAGGGCTCCCGTGTCCTCATCTGTAAACGTCTCGCACTCGCTGTACGCGCTCTCCGAGCCCAGGTATGCGCTGTCCGACACCTCCGCCTGCTACACACACACAAACAAACATGTTACAAATTAAAGGATGTGTGGAGGAATCAGCTTGCGTTTTGCAGTATTTTCAGCTCTTTTACTTTAGTGTGACGTTAGTGCGACTCCATAATGAAGGCAACACAGTTTTGTTGTTCTGCCACATGATAATCTCAATCAAGTTCACGATTGAGAATAAGTGCTCTCAGAGCTGTGGCTCAAAAAAAACAATATTCATTTAAAAATCTAACCATTTTCATCAGTTTTTAAAAATCTTTCAATTATACAAAACTCAATTTTGAACAGATGACAGCCTTTCAAATCTTTAACTGGACAATTCAAAAATGTGACAAACTTAAAAGCCCAAGCTTTTCCATACCTGTAGGTATACTGGTGAAACTCCAAGAGGAGAAACTCCCAGAGGGCAGGAGGCCATGCCTAATACCATGTTCTTGGAGAAAGAAAGGTCTTAAAAAAATTATAATAATAAATAAAAAATAAAAAATAAAAAAAAACCCAAAGCCGATTCTACACTGCTTTGTTCATTTGAGGATTTCGGGAGGAAGCGGAGGAAATTGCCGAGGGGAACAGACAGAGTGATAGAGACTAGACACCGAGCGAGATTGGGACTGAAATGGAAAAGTGAAGCCTAGCCTGGGAAGTCCGAAGGGCAGAGCAGACGGGAGTGGGCGGAGCCACACAGGTTTTGTGTGTGTGTGTACTTTCAGAGTTAATGTAACTCCCAACAATATATAAACTAACACCTAATTCTTGTCTCTAGGACCGAATACAAGGACGCCAGCCAAAAGTTAACCAAAAACACACACACAAAACACACAACACTTTCATGTGAAATAAACAGCACTGCAGCGATAAACAACACAAAACAGGTGTGTATATGTTTTTGGTGTGTATGTACGTGTGTGTGTTTATACGTGAAAGAACATGCACACAATTTAAGGAGAACATTTTCCTGAAGCCCCGTTCCACACCCAACCACCTTGTGTGTTTTGAAAGTAAACACAGAAACAACACGTCTATTCAGAGGATATGGGGAGGGAAAGGAGAGATCGAGAGAGAGAGAGAGAGAGAGAGAGAGAGAGAGAGAGAGAGAGAGAGAGTCGGAAGTAAGGGGGGGGAAAGTAAACTTGTAGTAAAGGTGCAGCTCTGTTCAAACCATCCTTCCACTATATTTGTGACCATGCTGGTAAATCCTCCAATCCTCTCTCCGCCACCACCCAAACACACACACGCGTGCTAGTCCATAAACAGAACAGGAACTTGTGCTTAATGATTCAGCCGTTCAAGACGGACAAAATAGTATTAATTAATTAATAAATTACATTATTTTTTTTGAGGAAAAAGTTAAAATGTCGTGACTGTAAGGATGGCCGGCTGATCATTTACCCCAGACGCTTTTGCATTAGAAAAGTTTCTCGCATTCAGAGTCGCCTTTCTCAAGTTCATTTTAATCAGGTTTTAATAAAATCCCCTTTGTTTAATTTACACCTCTACAATTTTCCTCTGGTAGAAGCATCTAGACCTCTGCCTTTAAACAACCCCGCCACACACACAAAAAAAAAATAGGGATAGAAATTAGACCAGAAACACTATTTTTCATTGCCTTCAATTGCGAATTTTAAAACGAGAAATAATGATGATGCATATCAGGCAAATACTCTCACTGGGATGGGTGGATAGCTCTACACCTGATTGTATCTGAGCAGTTGAGGATGAACCTCTGGGGCTCGAACCGGGAACACTCCGACACAGCAGTACACCTTAACCACCATTCTTTTGACCAACAAAATATTGTGTGATCCACCTTAACCTCCTCTGTTATTTTACACTTATATATATATATATATATATATATATATGTCTAGATTTTTTTTTACTATATTGCTCTAATATAGAGCTATTTATAACGTAAAAGAAGCCAAAAAAAACGAACTCAAGAGCATGAAATACAGTATTAATGTCTTTGCGGATGGAGCCTATTTTAGGACACCTTTAATTAGCTGCATTATGAAGACAATTTCAGTGTTAACACCTCATTACTCTCGCATATGTCAAATCTAAAAAACAAAGCAAAAAAAAAAAGCAGTGAATAAAAGTAGCATGTTTAAATGTGAATTGTCAATATTGGTAAATATTCGATGACTAAAAGTAGCATGTTTAAATGTGGATCATCACACTACATAAATATTTGAGCTAGCTTTTTTTTTTAGTTTTTTTTTTTCCCCAAGCTTTAGCGGATGGAAGAACCATTTTGTTATTTATTGTTACTTGTTGCATTTTTTTTTATTTTTTTTTTTTGCGGAATGTTCTTTGGCTTTGGAAACGTGTCGTGTAAACTGAGAGGTTGTACAAAATGAGCAGGTTAACGCGAGTGAAACGGCCGTGGGCGTTAAGTGATACGTGGTAACGGGATTTTCTGTTTCTGCCAACAAAGCACGAAAGAAAAAATAAAACAAAACCGCAAGACGGAAATGAAATGTCATTTACAACGCAGAGCATTCTTCAGGAGCGTAATTGCAACTGAGCAGACAGAAACGTGACCCAAGGGAAGGAACAAATGAATCGCGCCTGCTTTTCTAGCTGCCATGTCCTTCACCTCGGAGAGGGAGATATTTATAGACATACGTACGAGCTGATGTGTTAATTCTTCTTAACTCATGTGGTAAGACTGAGTCATTGTTGATGTACGACATCGCACCGGCAGGTGGCACTGATACCACAGTGGAATTTCTCCAAAACAAATAAGATAAGAAGTGAAAGATTGTGTGTTTTTTGGAGGTGGAATGCGACAAACACGAGGCTTACTTGAGTCCAGGGTTGGCAGGATATGCATTAATACCGTAAGCTCGAAAAGTCCTATCCGAGTAACTTTTAATCCTTAAATGCACGGTATTGATGATTTAAAGCCCAGCAGGCCGAGAAGCACAAAGTCCACACCTCAGACATTAAACCTAACTCGCCTGTCTTCACTTTCTTAAATAACAAACACTAGTAATAAAAGAGCTGGGCATGCGGTATAAGATTTTATTGATGCAAAGCTTTAACTGCTGAACGATTTTGTGCCCCGGTGCACTCTGTTCTCAAAACCTGTCCCAAAACTGAACCCGCCGCCTCGGCTGTTTCACATATTTACATTCTAAAGGAAAAAAAAGAAATTAAACATTAAGACTGAGCTTTTTCTCTGATCAGCTTCCTTAGTCAAGCTGGAGAATGAATTCCAGAGATAAAACAGAAAATACACAGGAATGTCAGATATGCTGAGCACCGAGCGTAATAACAGATGTGCCTGTCCAATACAAACAGAGAGAAGAATGAAGAAAGATTGGTAGTGAGGACGAACGACGGAGTGAGCGTACCCACAATTTGTGTGTGGCTTACCTCATCGTATTCCTCGGCCACTCCGTTGGCATCCCCTGAAGTGAGCTGTAGCTTGTAGAGATCTGGGTCAGATCCTGAGCAAAAGATGCAAAGAGAGAGAGAAAGATAGAGAGAGAGGAAATTTAGTAAAGGTAATCAGTCAACATGTCTATATTCACACCTATTTGTTTTTCTTGCTTCACTTATCTATCTATCGATCTATCTATCTATCTACTGTATGTAAAGAATTCTGGAGCCTTGTACAAAACATTACAATACACCATAACATAACTCCCTACTATGTACCTAAACACTTAAACACCTAAACGCACAGTCCACTCCGAAAGTACTGGAACATGAACGACAAAAGGGTTTGATTAAAAAAAAAAATGTATATATAAAAAAGAATTTAATGATAAATATTCCTGAAAAATATTTACTATATTACTTAGAAGTACTAATCTACTTATCTTCCCTTACTGCCTATGATACCTCTTAATGAAATAAAATCCACGCTGAACAAATTACCCATCAATATTCAGGGTTGTAACTTTCACAAGATTCATTTTCCCAGTTCGTTTTTTTCTTCAGCATGTAATAAGGCAGTGATCCCTTTAATTAGTGCCGCTGTTCAGTAAGGGTGGAACTCCGTGCTCTCAGAGACGGCAGATGACGGACTGAGTAATTCTGACAGTTAACAAGGACACCGCTTGTTACTCATTCTGTCCAAGTCATCGACTCTCAAAAAACTGGAGCAGTGGATGGCTCGTCACTGTGACAGGGAATAGTGTCTTTTATTGCACACACACACACACACACACACACACACACACACACACACACACACACTAGGTTTGATTAAAAAAAGCCCCCAGCGAGTTCAGATTGAGTTAGAACTCGTAAGAGACGCGATATCTGTTCTGATGATGTATTTAAGCAGGGTAGTGTACGGGCCGAGCTGCTGCCTCAGCTTTACTGATATTAAGTAAGAAAATACAGTTGTGATGAAACAGTGTGAAACAATGCATTAAGCTTTAGGACAAAAAAAAAAAAAAACTTGCCAATCTTTTTGTTCATTTACCCGTCTGTCTGTCCGGATGAATCTGTCTGGATGAATCTGTCCATACGCCTACCCTCTTACCTACTTCTCTGTCTACGTGTCTGTCTATGGACCTATCGGCATGTCTGACTATTGACTTTCCAGTCTGTCTGCTTACACGTCTATCTGAGTGTCTATGTTCTGTCTATGCTCCTGTCTGTCGGTTACCTTACTACCTAAGGTAATGTCTATCAGCAATTTAAGATAACTGACAACATTACTGTATTTCCACATATCGCAACATATATCGCAAATATGTTGCAAATATATAACAATGTCAGTTTTTTCAATACTGTGCAGCCCTACTATGGAACTCGGTTCTTTGCCTGTGTGCATGTTTTTGTGTGTGTGTGTGTGTGTGTGTGTGTGTGTGTGTGTACCTCCATTGCTGATGGCTGTGATGCCTCTGTGAAAATCCTCAAAGCTGATGACTCCCAGGCCACTCGGGTCGAGAAAGCGAGTCAGGTCCTTCACCTGAAACACACACACAAAAAATGTTTGGAACACATCGTGCTTGCTCTTAATAAACCAGAAACTTCAAATATTATAAACATTAAAAATAAACTGTCCTTACACCCCAACACACACTGCATCATTTAGCAATAAATGAACCTGCTGGTGTTTGCATTTATTCACATTCATTTTAGCCCAATACAAAACAGTGTCCTCCTACACACACACACACACACACACACACTATATATCTATAAACACACACACACTCTCTCTCCCTCTCTCGTTTAACTTAAGCTATTCTGTGCTGAGTAGATACAATCAGGTTAGCCTGTAGCCTAGCAACAAGAGATCAGGTTTCCAGGGAGACGGAGTGGGGTTTCAGAGTCAGGACAGTCCACACACAGACACACACATAAAAGAGCTCGGAATTCAGCACAGCGGCATTTCAAACACTGCAGCAATGGTGTGTGTGTGTGTGTGTGATGGAAAAGTTTTGACCCCGTCTCCAGAGACGGAAGTGTGTGATGTTTAATTATGCAGCAAGGGAACACTGTTAGAAAGCACACAAGCACACACACACGGAATACACTCAAGTCTGAATGAAAGCATGGTGCAAAACATCACACTCTGGAGTAAAGAATGTTTCGGGTTGTCAAATTACTAGAACTCAGACTTTGACCTCAATTAGTGTCATTGATACTTTGGCCAAAAATGTCAATTAAATATGCAAACACAGTGCTAGATCTCAAAAATATATCCATCCCATAGGTTCAATTAAATGAGCAAGTAATGAAAATTTAAACCGAGTTTTATTTTTGATTGAAGACTGTTTTCCAGTCGCGTGTTGGGGACATGAAGCGCTGACCAATCAGAACAGAGTTAGATCTGAAAAAGCGTTAACCTGGTCATAAGATTGCGTTGTTTGGCGCATTTATCACAGACTCTGTTTGAAATACTGATTATTCAACAAATTACTACGTAAAAAGTGCACAGGAGACTCATTTGTGACCGCAAACTGCAATGCGGCTACAAGTCGATGATTAAGCAATAAAACATGGGGCATAGCAAAACATTTTCTTTAAGTAATTTAAATATAAATTTTAATATATTTTATTCTTGAATATTTGATTATATTGCAATATTCAGAACACAGGGTGATAGTATACTCTGTATATGTATGTATATATGCGTATATATACTGTATATATAGCGCATATTTTTTTGGTGCAGATTGCATTATCATAACAGTTATTGTAGAATATTCAGGGCCTCTTTCGAGTGAATCACCCTGTGTATTGAGCTATCTATCTACAAACATATACACACATTTTTGTTAAACTGTCGTTATGATTGCCACCTACTTACAATTACTAATGCAGCTAATCAATGCTACACCTAAAGTGCTAAACCTAACCTTAAGCCTCAATAAATTAAAGATTTAAAAGTTTAAAAAAGCAGTAAAAAAATAAATAAATACTGAGATCAACATGAAGCAGTTTTCTTTCCAAAAGGTCCCCACAAAGTCAAAATAGTTCGATATTCCTGATATATCATACCATGACCCGCCCCTTCACACACACACAAAAGGCTGCGTTTTCATGCTGACCATATCTACACTTCTCTTTCCTCTGGTCATGAAAAGTGAGAGAGAAAATTGAAAAGATATTTCTCAGGTGTGACATTTCAGAAGCGAGAGGAAAGTATGCAAGCTGGAGCAATAGCTCGGGGCAACTGTGTTTGTCGTTTCCTGTTTGTTGGTCGGAAAGATTTACCACTACAGACCACAACAACAGAAGAAACATGAGACAACAAAACAGAGGGTGTTAACTTGAGTTATAAGTTTAACTGGTGAATTTGTGTATTTTGTTTAGTTGTACCAATATCTTTGATCATCCCATTTAACTAGCAATCAAATTTAGTGTAAATGTTAACAATTCTTAACCGAGTGTGTGAGCAATAGAACGAGAAACACATTTAACCCTGATATCTTGATGTCATAAACAATGAGCTAATCAGCTAAATCGATCACACTGCTTTTCACACTTGCATTCATAAGCTAATTCGTAAGGAATAGCTAATCTATCAAACAGCATTGTTTTCAATCCTTCACACGTTCTATCCTGTACCTCATGTAACTTCCTGGTCGGGATTTGCATGCAGAGCAAAATGGAAATGAGAGGAAACGGCCGACTTTGCATTGTACCGTTGTTTAAATGATGGTGCACTCCCCTGTTTATCTCTCAGATACCTGTTAAGATCTTTTTTGTTTGTTTGTTTGTTTGTTTGTAATCCCCTCTGTACGGAACCTCTTATTCCAAAACTATAAGTGGTTCTCTGATACTGGCAACAAGCAGAGATGGAGAAGAAAGGAACATATGGTCCAATAACACCGGAGTCCAGAAATCTGTCACAATTAGTAGTCCGTCCTTGTATTTGTTTTACTTTCTATTAGTTTGTGTTCACAGAGTTAACTTGCCAGGAAAGGAAATTTACCTTTACCGCATTTAGCAGAACAAAATTTAGTCCAGTAAAATCAGGATTTGGAATGACTTTGAGGACTCTTTCATCTCAGGTACAATTTGTACAGTTTTGTAAGGAAATTAGTTACCAAGTCTTACTGAGCATCCTGCAGAACCACCCACAGTTCTTCTAAGGATTTTCACTGTTGCACCTGCTTATTTTTCTTTGAAAAACCCAGCAGCTTTCATTTAGTTTTTGTCTAAAAAGTGGTTGCTTATATAACATGCTGCATACTTTTCTGCATACAAATATTTGGTGTGGTGAAACACGGGTGTTTGAACATCAGAAAAATTAATGTACTGACTCTATAATAAAATTAGATAATAAAAAAATTTAATCGTTTTAAAAAAAGGTAAAAAAGCTTTAACCTTTGCACAGTACTGTACATCTGACCAGTTGTGGGTTAAGGGCCTCCCTCAAGAGCCCAAAAATTACTTTTGGTCTGGGGTTTAAACCTGCGACCTTATGATTAGTTGTACATTTACATTACGGCACTTGGCAGACGCCTTTATCCAGAGTGACTTATTTTTTTTTATCTCATTATACATGTGAGGAGTTGAGGGTTAAGGGCCTCACTCAAGGGCCCAACAGTATCGATTTGGTGATTGCGGGGCTTGAATCTGGGACCTTCTAAACGTTAGGCATTGCCTTAACCACTGAGCTACCTCTGTACGATGTCTTAAGAAATGTTTAAGTGTTCTTCCATTTAAACAAGCTTGTTTAGGGAATAAAAAGAAATAATAGCTATAAAAGACTGATATTAGACTGTAAACCTTAAAGCCCAGACTAGACTTACAAGACTACAAAAAAATGTCCAGACCTGCTAGAAAGTACAGACAGATTCGCTGACACACAAAAACATCGCCTTAAAACGTTTAAAGCAATCGATTGGGGGTTAAGAGGCATTCTGTGTACAAGTCGGACTGTAATGTGCACTGTTTAATGTGTTACTTTTAACGTGTTAATGTTAAAACTGATCATCCTGCAGTCATGTGTTCTTTACAACCTGCACTATAGAGCAGGAACCAGCATCAGCGGATTTAACACACTTCTTCAGAGACTTGCTTTTGCATGCATAAGCACAATGTGTGTGTGAATGATGTATTACAATATGACTAACGTGAGGTAACTCAAAAAAATACTTGCATAGTATTTTGCTCATTTGATTGGGTTAAGGGTCTTTTCCGATGACCCCAATTGATGGGGCAGCACTGGGATTTAAACTCGCAACCTTCTGATAAGTGGTTCAAAGCCGTAACCACTGGGTCACCAATTTCACATACCTAATGTGTTACTGAGCTTTAGTGGCACTGATTATTTAGCCCTGCTATTTTGGTCCAACCTACGAAACAAGACAATGCTGGAAGCCAAACTGAGGTTATACTGAAACCCCAAACAATAAAGAACAACATATCCACACCTCGCTCCAAGCTCTCCATTCACTCTCTCGGCCTGGCTTATCCCACCAGTCTAATCTTTACTATGTTCACATCAGCGTTTTTCAGTTAAAAAAAAAAAAAAAAACCTGCCAGACTTCCTGTACCAAATCCTCCCATCGATCCAATTCAAAAACACACAAAAACAAATGTTGGACAGCACTCTGAGAGCCGGGTGGACATGTATTTGAAACAGCTCTAAGAAGAAAACATTTAGATGCAATAAATGCAAAGCAGTAAAAAAAATTATACTAATAAAAATAAAACTCAGCTGTTGAGCTTGTGAAGGGCTTGATGATTAACGCGGTCACTGAGTCGAATCAGCAGTTAGCGTCGTAAAGTTAGAGACTGCTGGAGAAGTGGTTTTTAGGTTGGAATTAAAAAAGTAAACAAATAAATTTAAGAAAGTGCAATGTTAACAAAAAAAAGCCATAAAATCATAAACATGCACCAATACCAAATAGATGTATTAGCTTGGCAAAAAAGTCATCAGGATGTCAAGCGCGTTCATACAGACTAAGATGAGTAGGACTCGCCAAGGCGTCAACAAGTCCTTGATCAACGTGCCTGGCTAGATATTTTCTACACGTTCATTGGAACTCAAGGGTGCAAACACTGTGTTCCAGCACAATGATGGCTTGTGGACAAAGGGAGCTCTATGAGGTTATAGCAGAAGAATTTGCGTGACTTGTAAAAAACCATGACCTTCTGACCTTTTCTCCGGTATTAGTTGGTTTAACTCGCTAGCTAACATGGTATATTTAGGATTTGTCTATGCTTGGAACTAGGGGTGGGCGATATACCGGTAGACATGATTAACCGGTAGAAATTTGTCAACCGATAGAGATTTTGGTCTATCGTCTTAAT
>JAQMYL010000033.1:4104371-4128647 GCA_030014365.1 Clarias pachynema | reverse complement strand
ATATATATCGTTATCGAGGTAGAAAATTGCTTCTACCGTGATAGAAGATTTTGGTTATATCGCCCACCCCTACTTGGGACTTGACCAAAGTGAAGGATTCAAGACTGACCTAACGCTGAGGTTATCGGCATTAAGACTAAGACATGAATGACTTGTGGGGGGGAGGCAAAAAAAAACAAACACTTTCTCAGCTCCAAGTGAGCCACATTCTACAATTTATCAAACCCCCTTTGAGAAATCTCTGTCTTGAACTGCTGCCAATAGAACACCAGGACAAATTACGGCCTTCTTCTGGATACGCCTATTACTAAGGCTAATGTTTTGACCGGAGGACGGTTAGGTTAGATGTATGGAACCAGCATCAGTACGTATAGAAAACGATCCTGTAATTCTACCCACCAGATGATACTGATATCTACAGTTGAAACAACTGATTCTCTATGAAGAGCTGCCATGTTTGCGTTTGTTTGTTTATTAAATCAACATGGTGTAATGTTATAAATAATAGATGTGTAGCAATGTTGTAAATATGATGGACATGAAGGAAGATATGTAAATATATTATTATATCATCCATCTAACTAGCACCAAAGGGCTTCTGGGAAAGAAACTGAAGTGGCATTGATATACACACGGGCTAACAAAGCATAATAATCCAAGCAACTAATTAACACAGTGTATAAGTAACAATTAACAATCGATGTCAAGGAACAGTGAAACTAAATACATGTCAGTGTGTGTGTGTGTGTGTGTGTGTGTGTGTGTGTGTAAGTGAGAGAGACAAAGAGAGAGAGAACCAGGGAAAGAACCAATGATTTGATTCTTTAAGCGAGTGAATAATATATTAGATCTTCTTGAGTGTCTCTGAGCTCAGGTTTCATCGGACGTGTATTGTGACGGGAGGAAAAGAAAAAAAGCCAAAACACAAAACAACCTCTCTATATGAAAATCACACAAGTGAAAAGGGTAAACAGGCTGGAAATCAGTTAACCAAAACAGTCCTCCCGTTGTGCTGCATTAGCATAAAACTTAAATCAGATGGCATGTGTGGGAGTGAGAGGCACTGCTGTTCTGACCTTTTTACTTTGTGTTTGTTTAAGAAAAACCACACACTCATGCTTGCTGGCTTTTTTAATCTGTTTAACTCAAAGCCCTTTAAGTTTATCTAAAGATACAAAGACACCATTTAAACCAAACGGTACAGAACGTACCTTGGCGGACAATAACGCAGGCTTATCCATGTGCAAATATTTATACGCCTTACCTGCTCGACTCCATACGCTGTTGCAAACTCCATAAATTCCTCGATGCGCACGAACCCGTCTCCATCCTGATCGAGAGCTTGAAAAACAGCCCGCAATGGCGACCCTTCCTCCTCCTGCGGCCCGGGTGCTGGAAGCGCACCTGCACCTACGCTCCCGTCCTGGATCGTATCTGCGCTCACACATAACTCCAGAGGCATTTCGGCATCATCAAGACCGTCAGGAAAAACGACGTTGTCCTCCATCAGAGGTGGACATGTTTCTCTGCAGGGAGACTCGTCGGTGAGCGAGTTCAGTTGTGGCACTGCTACCTGAGACAGGTCTGCTTGGTCAGGTAGATCGGTTTCCTCGTCTACCCTCACATCAGGTGACGACCCGAGTGTTGATGTCGCCTCTCCCCTTTCCTGCTCCAGTGCCATGCCCACTTGGCTTACTGGACTATCTGCACCTGAGAGGAGGGTGGAGTCTAAAAGGCCAGAAACACTCTCAAAAGCTTCTTTCACCTCCCGGATACACATGACTTCAACTTTTGGGCTTCCTGGTGCAGATAATGTTGCATTCACGCTGCCATCAAATGTTTCAATCAGAGTGTGTTTTTCCTGAAGTTCATCATGAATGTCACTTGGAGGTACAGATTTTTCAGATATATAGTTATGGGCACCTAAGCAATGGCTCTCTGAGTCATCCTGCGTGTTTGGCTGCTGGTTAATCTCAGCCATACAGTAATTTGAGTTCTGGCAGTGTTGAGCTGTACCGTTCACTGAGGTGTGAACAGACGCCACCTCCTGAACGTGGCCATCCACAGCAGCTTGAGTATGTGTAATTTTCTCTAATATGTCCACATTGGACAAGTTGATTGTCTGTTCTTTGCTTGCTTCCGCTAAAAGATCATGTTCTAATGAGTAGTGTGTTTGAGATTCAGAGTCAAGTGAGGTTGTTTCAGTCTTTGCATTTGCATCAAGGGTAAAACAAACCGAAGGAGAAATCAGAGTTGGTTCTTCTTCCAAGGCGGTAAGTGTATCCGTCAAAATCTGTTGCTCAGAAGCAAGTGGTTTTGGGTTATGGGTGTCACTAGAATGAAAGTCGGATATTACGGAATGGTCAGAGTTTTTGTTCAAGTCACTTGTGTAAGTACAATGTTCTATGGCACTCTCAGAACCATGCGTATTCACAGGAAGCTCATCGTTACTGTACAAAGGCAAGATGTCAGGAGAAAGTGTGTTGTTAGAGGGGAATGTGGACTCTACTGGTGCAGTTTGCTCAAATTCTAATGTAGGTGATGACAACAGAACTGCTGCACTGAAATCATATTCAAGCTCCTGTACCTCAGAGTCATTAGGTGTTACATCTCTCTCCACTACGTCTTTCATTTCCACACTCATTTCATAATCACATGGAGGTGGACCATCGGTCGCTATTGACTCTGGTGCTGTTCCAGGGTTGGCCTCAGAATCTGACTCTGCAAAAGTTCTTTCTTGTACAGATGGTTTCCTCGATGCTGACATTCCCGGAGGTGACTGTGGCCTGGACAAGGCCTCAGGCATTTCATTAGATATCGTGTTACTAATAGATGGTATATCACTCTCCTGTTCTGAAGACAATCCTGTGATTGTGGTCTCTGCTGTCTGGAGGATATCATCACATGGTTGTACAGGTGACTCCAAAAACAGCGTTGGTATGAGTTCATCTGAGATGTCATCGTGGGAAACCAAACATTGTGATGAGGAAGACAAATCGTAGATAAGGGGCAAAGTCTCAAAATTACGGGATGCAGTCCTAGTTGAGCTTTCCTCAGCAACATCCGGCAAATTTTCACATAAGAGATCCGTCAATTTCTCTGGTGTGGTTTGTGAGGAGGTTGTCCAGTGTGAGGCTGGACTCTCACTAGTCCTATGGCCAGGCGGAGTTTCAGAGAGTGTCCGGTCCAGCACGGGATCCAGAGCAAGTTGGCCTATGAGGCCATCTAAAGGGCACTCGGAATCGATCTCCACTACGGGTCCCGAAACGTTCACAGCCTGCATAGAGGTGCAAGTGTGTGTAGGACTGGGTGCAGTAGAATTTAAACTGATGAGATCTGGTGTGTCCACATCATGTGACGTTTCACCGCAGTCCCCTTCAGCCAGTTGCTGTTGAACAGACTGCTGTTTATCCCATGACGGAACGACACAGTCGGAACCTCGCTCCCATGGATATGCCTGATCTAATCCAGAATACCGAGACACCCGGAATAATTCATCCAGATTCAAAGAGCTGTCCTGAAATATCTCATCAAAGCTCAGAGAGACAATACCACCATCTCGCCTCTGATGTCTCTCAGCGTTTTCGTGGCCACCGTCAGCGGCGGCAGCTTCGTCGTCATTATGCAAAAGAAGAAATCCGAGCGAATTCTGGTCAGATTCCCAGTCGGAATGACCTCGTGGGCTGGAGAGAACCTGCTCCATTTAGGAGCGCCGTTCCTCTCCGGCAGCGTCGAGGCTCCAGGAGGTATCCTTTTTTATTAAAACTCCAATGAGTAATAATATTTGGAATTGCGAGTTAACTGGCGTCCGCTGCCTAGAGTGCTTGAAGGTAAATAATTAACCACTTCAGTTTAACTTGACTACAGTATCGCCATGTTTTAGCTCGGGTTCATTTATTTATTCAGGCATGAAAGGTTGCTCTGTTTCATTTTTTTTTTTTCCCCTTCAATTCTAACTTTAATAACGTCCCCTGATCCACGATGTCTAAAAATTATAAAATACCATCACATTGACTTTCCTGTTTTGGAATAAATAGAAATTCAGTACCTTTTGATAAAAGAAATGAAATGAATAAATGATATTTAACATTTACTTGTGGTTAGTTCTCACCTGAGTGACTTAGTTAAACATTAGTTAGTTTTAAAAATGTAAACGTATCCAACACTGTAAAGCAACATGACATCGGTCTAGACTACATGAAGTATAATCTATGTGTTTAATATCTCCTCAGGTTTAACTAGAGATAATGAATTACACAACTGTTACACAAACACACACCTACATCTGTTTCTTCTCACAGCTGACTAAAACCACCCAGGAGAAAGAAAAACAAAATATAACTGCTGTTAATAAACTTGAACGGCATTTTAAGACCTAAATAATTATGATTTTTCATACTATTTAGGTCTGCCTGATGGTGTTCACCCACCATTACAACATCACAGCTCATTCCCAGTCAGAATAGCACCTAGCTTCTAGTGGCCTAAAATCACTCCTCTGTCGATTTTTTTCACCTCGTAATACCTCATAATATGCTTTCATATGAAACATTAGACGGATTTACGCGCTTATCTACAGCTTTGTGAGAAACATAAATCCGTAAAGTACAGAGATTTAAGGATTTAAAGTGCTAACGCTGAGGAAGGCTAACCGGTTAGCTGAGGACGCTAGCTAACAGCATCCCTTCCTCCCTGACAGAAAAAAAAAACAAAACTAACGAGAACACGGCACACACGGAGAAATTAGTCTTAACTTAAGACTAAAAAAATAATAATATTTTAAATATATATATCAATAAAAATGTAGGCAGATGTTTTATTTTCCTCAGGGCCAGATGCGCGAGAAGCCGTGCGCGCGCGGAGTACGTTAATCCACCTGTGCTGATGCTAGCACCGTTAGCATGTATAAATGTCGAACAAAATCCCGTTATTCCTTCATATTAAACTCGTTTTTCTCAGAAATTCCACGATATTCCCAGACAAATACTTATTTCAATTTTTCTGTACAAAAAAAAGTCTTTGTGCGTCCATATCCGCAAAAAAATTAGGATTTTATTTTCGTTTCAAATAAGAAAACAGTCCTGTCGTTTTCCACCAAGGATTGATAGCAACTCGCATCAGCAGCAATAACACACGCTCTCACACACACAAGCCGCAATAGACACCAACGCAAGCACTCGCGCATGCGCACAAGCGCCCCCTGCAGTCCGCCGGTACCAACCGCAAGGCGCCGAGCATCTTTTTTTTTTTTTTTTTTTTTTCTAATCAGCGTTTCTCTGCGCATTGCTGCTGCTTTATCACCTCAAAAACGTTGTATCGAATGAAACAACCAACAAGTATGATTATGTTTAACATTTTAACATCACCCCCTCCTTCATCTTTCAGTTATAATGAACCGGACCACGGGCCGAATCACAAATCACTCCCTGACACCTACAGGAGTGCACACTTCAGCAGGTGTGGATCTGTGGGTACTGGGGGCTACACACCTTACATAGTGGGTCAGCGTGTCCAGAACCAGAGCCGTTCCGGATTCAACCCACGTCTTGAATCATTTAAAGGGGTAGATCAGTGAAAAGGGGCAGATTTATACACACACATGCCTCTGGCTGTAGAATTTATTTTTTAATTAACTTTTAGAAAAGACAAATACATAATTGCTTTTCAATACACTTTGAAAAAGTTTTCATATTCCCTCATTAAAAATATTTTATTCTGAGCTGCGTGCCACAAATGCATCGCTGCCATCACTTCTTCATCAGGAATGTATCTTCGTCATCATTCAGGAGACCAAACAGGTGATGGAGCGAGACAAGGACTATAGGGAGGATGTTTTAACACTTCAATAAGAAGACAGTGTGGGCAGATATATGCGGACGTGCATCACCACGCGAGACGTCTTCGAATGGTGGCCATCTTGTGTTAAATCCACAGTTTAGGCTTCAGCTCTTCAATAAGCGCCTCACTGCAACGAGCACTGTTGATTGTCGAACCTTTTTCCCGATAATGTTCCAATACTGGCTCTTGAGAATCCCAGAAAACTGTAAGCATTGATGAATTTTCCGGCTGATGGTTGACTTCTGAAAAATTTCTTCTATCTTCAATTGAGGATGTTCCCGTTTCATACACTGCCGTTTACTCTCAGGCTCGTAGTGATGAATCCGTGTCTCATCACCAGTATCCAAACGCTTCTGTTTGTGCTCTTCTGTTAGTTGTTTCAGTACCAGGTACACCCTCAGACTACAAAAATAAGAAAACGCTGCACTTTGCTCTTCTTTCATGCAGACTACAAGTTGGGCGTCCACTTTTACTCACGCCGCAGTTACAAATAAACAGATGTAACACGTTCACACCTGCACAGCAGTGACTGGAGACACAGTAGCCTTGAACGGAAAGCGCTGATAAGACAGTGTGGCCAACAGAGTGTGAATAATTTTTGACATCCCCTCGTCATATACATGACGGGTACAACCCCTTGTCCCTGGAGTGGTACCCTCAGCGTAGCCTTTGTGTCTACTTTCTGTTTGGGCAATTTGGAAATACCAGTCCGCCTACAACTCAAGTATCTGAATAGTAGGATGAGACCAAGCTCTTACGTGGAAACCCCCAGCCCTGGAGGATGTGAGGCGACAGTGCTAACCACTAAGCCACCACGGGTGTACAGTACCTTAAATCTTTTTAAAGGTACTTTATTTGCAAGTGAAACATGCACATTGAAGGGTACCATGATAACATGCTTTGCCACCTCACTGCTCCAGGGTGTATGGTGTGATTCTTGAAATTCTTTCGTTCTGTTTGGAGAACACCTGACACACAGTTTACACATCCTTCCAATCATGTAAATCACTTGCCATCATGGCAACAAAGTGACCTTTGCCCTTAGACATAAAACATTCTATGTCTAAGGGTAAAGGTCACATTGCTATTATTGTTTTTTACTGTTTTACTAATTTAATGCTTAATATTACATAAAAATATTAACATAAAAAAGAGCATTTGCGCCCTCTAGTGGCTAGATGAAAATAGTACAGACAAACAAGGCACCATGAAGTAGCAAGAATTCTGTTTTATTATGGAAATCTTGTCAGTAGAACTAGAATAGAAAACATCGAATTTAACTTTATAATAACAATGTTAAATCTTCAGTGGGATCCAAGGGAAAAGAACCAAAGAATTCTCTCTCTCTCTCTCTCATATGTATTTGTTACAGCGGTATAAACAAAGCGTAACCTTACCTGGAATGTCAGGATAAGTTGATTATAAATGAGTTATATGGGTGGAAATTATAGTACTGTAATTATATTTTAATACAGCTCCAGTGAATATCAGTGTTCACGTTTAAATAATGTGTCTATTACTTAAGTGTCTTTTTTATTGAATAAATCTTCAGGATAAATCTTTAGGAATCTTTATTTCACTTCTCCAGTCATTAACAACAGCAGTCTTGTGTGGAGAGTACATGATCTCCAGAAGGCACATTAAATGCAGGATTATTTCACAGACCAGTGTCAAACCTACCACATGATACATACTGATGAAAACAGTTGAGTGTGTGCGGTATCTTATATTATCTACTGTAGTTTAGTGATTAGAATCTACGTGAGTGTTTTTGTCGCCTCCCAGATCAGGTTTATTATTTGTCTCTCCTTTTCTCTTGTGACCAAAGATCTAAAAAAGCAAAGACAGAAAAATGAGAGCAATTAAAGGGGTAAAAAGACATGATGCCCGTTAGCATGAGTGAAGGTGATGCCTGTAGACCGATCAGTCTCGATAAAGAGGCGTGGCTTCTGCACCTGTTGGTAGACGTGGTTTCTATGCATGTCAGTTCTAGTAGAGAAAGAGGCGTGGCCGGTGTGCAAAACCAGTACCTACTCAGTAAAGAAGGAGGTGTGGTCTCTGTTCATATCAGTCCCAGTAAACGTTCAGAAAAGTAGGCGTGGCCATTGTATCTATCAGTCCCAGTAAAAAGATGGAGGCGGGGCCTGGGTTATTATTGTCAGAATAAAACAATTGAAACGTTCACAAATTTGTCCCATTTCTTCTGCAAATTGAAATATTAGAATACATATTAATTTCATTAGTACTTAGTTAATCAAAATGTAATGAGAAAGGCATAATGTCAGATGTGATCATATCAAATCATAAGTATTTGCATCGAATTAATCATTTTTGTATACATAATAGATTTTGGTAAATTATACGTAATGGTTGGTGAAGTATGTGTGTATCATTGGAAGTGAAAAGCGAAGAGAAGAACAGCACCACACCCAGCATGTAATCAGTCAATCAAGTGAATTAGTCCAATTTAGCATGCGATCGTATTTGCTTACAATTAAACAGTACAATTTACAATTTCACACAGTAGCGTTGCCCACTGCAATTTTCACATTCAATAAAAACACACACACACACACACACACACACACACACACACACACACACACACACACCTGTGTGCAGTGCTGCCCCTCAGAGTTTAGCAGAGCGAGATGAGTGTATACCCAGCAGGCGCTCCACATCATTGGCAGAGGTAAGCCACGCCCCTCCGTCAGCCACCACGGTGGCACCGGTGACATATGACGCTGCGCGGCTCGCTAGGAAAAGAACGGCATGCGCCATTTCCGTTTTATTTCCCGCCCTCTGTAGAGGGATAGTCCAGAAAATTCCTGCGCTTTCCGCCTGAGAGCCGCCTGAACCAGAATGAAAGAGAGCAAACCATAAACAGGAAGGAACGAATCATCTAAAAATAGTCCTGAAACTCACAATGTCAAAACACAAACTCGTACCAAGCCTGCGGTAACCCTCGGTGCCTGAGATCGGACCCGGGGCCACGGTGTTCACCCTCACGCCGCTGGGACCCCACTCTACTGCCAAGTGTTTCGTCATGGCATCTACACACAATATGGAGCAAAGAAAAGTATTTATATCACATTCAGAAAGTGATGTTAGGTGTGGTGATAAAGTGACATCTGTGACATTAATGCCTAGTTTAATCGATTCTGCTCAGGTAGCTTGTTTTGCCCAAAGAAAAGACTGGTTAAACAGATAATGTGGTTTTCTGTCATCACTTGAAAACAGTTCAGGCCACGCCCACAAACAAATACTCACCGTTAGCAGCTTTTGCCGACCCAGCATGCACCTGGAGCGCTTGACCTTTGTATCCGAGCGTGGCCGAGATGTTTACTATAGAGCCACCGTGATCCTAACACACACATGCACAAAAAGCCCACACGCAGACAAGAAGTGTTTTTCTTTAATGCGTAATTATGCACTATAATAATAAATACAACATAAAATAATATATAATAATTATGCGTTTATTACTTTGAACCATTTTTCATAGACGACTTTGCTGGTGTTAAACGTCCCCATGGTGTCAATCTCCATAACTGTCTTGAAGGCGTTGAAGGACAGAGCCGAGGCAGGACACAGGAAGTTCCCCGCCGCGTCTGTACAGGCACAGACAGACAGACAGACAGACAGACAGAGGAGAATCTGTGGCTGTGGAGTCTGACTTTTTAGACTATAGCTACAGTTTACATGGACGATGTTTCTTCAATCTGATTAAACTCATTCTGATTAGAGAGGAATAGTTTGCTGTCACATGGCCGTGTACGTGCATAAAGCATTTAATCAGAACAGAACATTTGTGGCAAGCGGCATCTAATGCACAATTATTTGGTCTTTGATCCTGGCAAGGGGTCACCACGCTGGATTTTCCGTTGGATGCCCTTCCTGACGCAGTCCTCCCATTTCATCTGGGCTTGGGACCGGCACTCGGAGACTGGTATAAGTGTGTGTAATGTGTGTGTGAGGCTAAGTCGCTCACAGAGTTTGGAGAAAAAGGCAGATCTGAGCATTTTATCACACACTGTTTTTGATAATTTAACACCATAAAATGCGTGACTGTTGCGCCAATCGGAAGCTTTTGCGCTCGGGACAGAAACGTTTTATATCTGAGGCTGATAACAGGCCAATCAAATTGAAAACCAGCCAATTAAGTCACTATCTGATCGACCGGTTCATCTTTTATAAACATAAAAATAGTTTAACAAAATATATTTTGTGTGGCGATACGCGAGTCACCACCCAAAAGAATCACAATTCATAACTGAATAATTTTTTTTCCTCCTCTCTATTTATTACATGGGAAATGCGAGCCAATCAGTGCTCCTGATTAAGTTATTATTAGTGGAATATTACGGTCCATGTAAACACGCTTTATGTAAAACATTACATAATTTCTTTTTTTTTTTTTTTCAATTACGTAATTACACAAGAACACTTTCAGAACATTTCTCTACACTGTGGCTAGACATGAATACATCATCGTCACAACTTGTGTATCTTGCTCATGCTAATTTCAGCACATACGCTAGACGCATGCAAGTATCCAATACACCGAAGAACCCAACGTACTATTGATAAGAATATCGACGCGTCCAAACTCTTTCAGCGTCTCCTCTACGGCGTTAGAGATGGTGTCTGGCTGACGCACGTCCACCTGCAGGGGCAGGCAGTGTCGTCCTGTCGCGCTGGTCAGCTTCCTAGCCGCCTAGAAAAACACCCAAATGAAATGATAATGACACATGAGGTTTGTCGCTTGTGATGTCGGAGCCTCAGAAAAGTTGGTACCTCAGTGAGCTTCTCCAGGTTCCTGCTGGCAATCACCGTGTCACAGCCGTGCCTGAAAGACATGCGCCTTATCTGTTGGTTGAATATTAATTAAAGACTACAGAGGAAGTGGAACAGAAGGTGACACCCTGCTGAGGTTTGAGTGAGTTTGGTCACCTGAGAAACAGAGTGTAGTGAAATAAGCAATACCTCATTAGGACCTCAGCGATACGGAAGCCGATGCCGGAGCCGCCGCCCGTTACGAAGGCCACATGATCTCTGCAAAACAATATTTATTTATATGGAGATCAAAGATAGGGAGCAATTTATACTGTGTAATAATCTGACACTTGACCTGAGTAGGAAGACATCAGGGGTCTGGAGTGAAGTAAGAGGAGGAAGAACAAGAAGTGAGGGGGGAAAAAAAGGAAGAAGGAATAATGGATAAGGAGAGTTACAAGATAATGAATGAGGAGTAACGGATAAGGATTGAGCAAAAAGGATAAGGGATAAAGAATAAACAGAGAAGAATAATACATGGGGAATGGGAAGTAAGGAAAGAGGAATAAGGTATAATGAGTTGGAAATTAGAGATGCAGCATCAGAAATAGAGAGTTATAAGGAATAAGGGATACGCGATAATGAACAAATAATAAAGAATGATGAAATAATAAGTATAGACTAAAGAATTATCAGGAATATGGAATAAAGTATATGAGAATAAGAAAAAATGAAGCATAAGGAGAAAGAAGTCAGAATGCGGGAACCTGAACAACAATGTATAATGAATAAACAAGAAGCGTTAAATGATACGGGATAAAAGACAATGAGAAAAACTAATTTTTTATGAAAATTCTTTTAATGAATTAATGAATAATAAGGAATAAAGAATGATTAATCAGGAATACTATGTGCAGAGTAAGGAATAATCATGGATATGGAAAAAGATGAGGAAAGATGAACAAGGAATTTGGTATTTGGAAAAATGAATAAAAAACAGGGGCTAAGGAATAAAGGATAATAGGCAAGAAATAAGAGATTGGAAATCAGGAATAATGTATACTAAAAAATATATATGAGATAATGTTTATGAAGTAAGGATGTGGACAGACAAACAAGAAGTGGGTAAAGAGGAATAATAAATGATTTTCAGGAATAATAAATGAAGAAAAATGAATGAGGAGTAAGGAATAAAACATAAATGATGAAAAAGAAGTAAGAGACAGGAATAATAAGGTATGATTAATAAGCAATAATAATTAAGGACTAAGTAACATGGGGTAAGAAGTGGGAATGAGATATAATGGAAATATAGAATAAGGGATAAGGATTAAGCAGTGAGGGGTGATAAGACCTAATGATATAGTGAAAAAGAATAAGAAAAGAGGAATCAGGAATAATGAATAAGGAATTATGAAGGTGGAATAAAAGAGAGGGGATAAGAAATGAAGCATGTGCATAAAGAAATGATGAGTAAATATTAAGAAATAATGGAAGATTTATTAGGAAGAAAGAAGGGAGAAAGATGAAGCAGTGTGGATAATAAGTAACAGCATAAAGGATAAGGAATAATGAATGAGGATGAAGAGATAAACAATATGGAAAAAAGAAGTAAGGAATAAAAGAAATGAGACAATAATGATAATAAGTAAGGACTAGGCGGCACTAGTGGTTAGCACTGTCACTGTGCACCTCCAGGATCGAGGGTTCGATTCCCGCCACAGGTCTGTGTGTGTGTGCATGGAGTTTGCATGTTCTCTCCATGCTTGGTAGGTTTCCTCCCGGTACTCCGGTTTCCTCCCACATGTCCAAAGACATTAGATTAAGCTAACTGGCGTTCCCTAATTTCCCTTAAAGTGTGAGTGAAAGTGTGAGTGTGTGTGCCATGCTCCAGGGTGTACCCCGTCTCGTGCCCTAAGTCTCCTGGGATAGGCTCCAGGCCCCCGCGACCCTGTACACAGGATTAAGCGGTACAGACGATGAGTGAGTGAGAAGGAAGTGATGCAGAACGGTGGCGTCTCCAGGGTCGATGGTTCGATTCCCGCCTCAGATCAAAGACATGTAGGCTAAAAAGTGGTGTTCCCAAATCCCCGAACAATGGATATGATAAAGATAGGGAGAAAGAAAAAATAAATAATAAGGAACGTGGAGTGGAATATATGGACTGAAAAATGAGGAAAGGTGAATAAAAAAAAAGGAATAGGGGAGGGGGTAAGAAGTAAGGGAATAAAGGAACACGTTGTAAGTGCTGGTGTGTGTGTGTGTGTGTGTGTTTACTTGAGCAGGTCCTGGCAGTAGATGTGTGTGTATGAGCTGAGACACTCGTCCGTGTGCACGTCCTCCGGAGCTTCCGCCATTCTCTCAGACTACACGATAAAAAAATATATACATAAACACGAACAAACGTTTATTGAAGTAAATGTGTGTTTTGTTATAAAGTGAGTAACAGAACAGAGAGACTGAGCGCAGTTGGAAGCGGTTAAGTGTTTAAGCAGAAAGTGCGGTTCAGAATCACACTGGAACTTTACCTGAGGTTTAAAAACACCGACAGCGCGTGCACCTGGAAAAAAAGTTAAACAAATCAGACTTTGCGTAAAATTTTACAACAAAAAACACACACACTACAATAAAAACAACACCACGACCGAGTTACGGTCTACACCGGACTTTGGACCGACCCGCGGGTGACGTGTTGTCCGCGCGGTGCATGATGGGACTCGTAGTGTGGACTCTGTGGAGCTTCTGTCTCTGTTTAGTTTCACACAATATTATCCATAAATGTAAAAAGTATAATGTATAACATATACTATATAATGTATAATATATACGATATAATATGTAATATAAGCACTGTACTATACTACACTACACATAAATGTATAATGCATATGTAACTACGCAGGACAAATATTATTTTGTGAAATAAAATAATCTGAATTATATATTTTTTTCTAAATTAATTTACTGCAATTATATGTGTAATGTATACTAATGTTAAAACATAAAATATACATTAAAAAACTAATTTCATTTAATATTTAACATTTTATTGTTATACAGGGTGACAAAAAAACGGGAACTTTTTTACAATCCAATAAAACTAGAAGTGATAAAAGAAATAAATTTATTCATAGTAATTGAAACCTAAAACTTGCCATTTACGAAACATTGATTGAATATATCATTTTTTTAAAATTACGTCCTTTAGATGCTAATGGCTACCAATACGCATTTCAAAAATTCCCGTTATTCTGTGTCACCCTGTATAATCATATAACTATTTACATACAAGATAACGCAGCATGGATGTCTAGGGTTAAGTAAGCACACGCTAGTGCTGGATTTTTCTTTTCGCCATCATCAGTCTCAAGTTCCCAAACACCTGTAATTACAAAAAGAATGCTTGATTTCTAAATATATTTTGTATGTTGCATAATATTGTGTAATTACCGGTTAAAGATTGTACACATTGCATTACACTTTCGATAAAAGCTAGTGAAGGCGCTGCCACTTCTAGCTCATTTTCTGTTTTTCTCAATTTGTTGTTTGCTTTTTCCAACTCATCCCGCAAAATCCTTTTCTGCGCATACATCCCAGACATTTTCCTTTATATCTTTGCGCCTAGCTCTGTGACCTTTTGCTGTAGGATATGTCTGCTTACAGATCCATCACATAATACTGTACAAAATAACACAAATAAGTGCTGAACTTTAAAAAAAATTTTTTTATCCAAAATCATCTTTAAATCATCTTTACTGTCTTTAAACAGTATTGTGTAATAGATTGAAGCTAGCATGTAATAGTATTAAGCTACATGTAATAATTGGAAGCTATTTCACAGTTATGATGCAGAGTTATTGCATAATACTTTTATAGCATCTTTTGGAAAATCTTACTGCATAGCTTATATACACATTATTTGGCACAATATTACTCAGAATAATGTCGGCTGATGTGAAACTGTAAATTAATTTGTGATATCGTGATTGGTGTCCCTATGGCAAGACAATAAAAGAAAATGTTACTTTTCATGATGATTGGGGTGAAAAGTCAGCTTGAAAGGGAAAAAAAAAGTTGCAAAAAGTTTGTTTGCCATTGTCAGACAGCTGGGCATTCCCACCTGGTTTTGTTCGTTCTCATCTGCTGATGTCCATCCACCCATCCATCCACCCATCCATCTTCAACCGCTTATCCAAAGTCGGGTCACGGGGGTAGCAGTTCCAGCAGGGAACCCCAAACTTCCCTTTCCCCAGCCACCTCAGCTAACTCTGACTGGGGAATTCCCAGGCCAGTGTGGAGATATACTCTCTCCATCTAGTCCTTGGTCTGCCCCTACCAGCTGGACGTGCCAATAACACCTCCCTAGGGAGGCGTCCTGGTGACATCCTTACTAGATGCCCGAACCACCTCAACTGACTCCTTTCCACGTAAAAAAGTAGCAGCTCTACTCACGTTGATGACAGTTTCTCACGGATGACTGAGCTTCTCATCTCATCTCTAATTGAAAAGCCAGCTACCCTTCTGAGAAAACCCATTTCAGCCGCTTGTATTCGCGATCTTGTTCTTTCGGTCATGGCCCAACGCTCATGACCATAGGTGAGGGCTGGAACGAAGATCGACCGGTAGATTGAGAGCTTTGCCTTTTAGCTCAACTCTCTTTTCGTCAGAACAGTGCGGTAAAGCGACTGCAATATCGCCCCCGCTGCTCCGGTTCTCCTGCCAACCTCACATTCCAATATTCCATCACTCGTAAACAAAACCCAGAGATACTTAAACTCCTTCACTTGGGGTAACAACTCGTTCCCTACCTGGAGTAGACAATCCATCGGTTACCTGCTGAGAACCATGGCCACAGATTTCGAGGTGCTGATCCTCATCCCTGCCGTTTCACATTCAGCTGCAAACCGATCCAGCAAGCGCTGTAGGTCACAGACTGATGATGACGACATCAGGACCACATCATCCGCAAAAAGCAGCGATGCAATCCTTAGCCCACCAAACTGGAAACCCTCTCCTCCACGGCTGCGCCTTGATATCCTGTCCATGAAAATCACAAACAGGATTGGTGACCGGGCACAGCCCTGACGGAGGCCAACACCCACTGGAAACAAGTCTGACTTACTGCCGAGAATCCGAACGCAGCTCTCACTTTGGGTGTAAAGGATTTGGATGGTCCTGAGAAGTTACCCCCTCACCCCATACTCCCTCAGTACCTCCCACAGAAAATCCCGAGGGACCCGATCATATGCCTTCTCCAAATCCACAAAACACAAGTAAACTGGATGGGCATATTCCCAAGTCCCCTCCAGGATTCCTGCAAGAGTAAAAACCTGGTCCAGGGTTCCACGACCAGGACGGAATCCACATTGTTCCTCTTCAATCTGTGGTTCGACAATCGGCCGAACCCTCCTTTCCAGCACCTTAGAGTACACTTTCCCAGGGAGGCTGAGTAGTGTAATGCCCCTATAGTTGGCACACACCCTCTGGTTCCCCTTTTTAAAAAAATAAAACAAAAAAAACAACAAAAAAAACACCCCAGACCACCCCAGTCCAGTCTGCCACTCCTTAGGCACTGTCCGAGACTTCCGCACAATGTTGAAGAGGCGTGTCAACCAAGACAGTGCCACAACACCCAGAGCCTTCAGCATTTCCGGACGGATCTCGTCAATTCCTGGGGCTTTGCCACTGTGGAGTTGTTTGACCACCTCAGTGACCTCGCCCAGGGAAATCAACGCCGACCCCCTGGCATCGTCCAGCTCTGTCTCTGCAACAGAGGGTGAATTAGTCAGGTTCAGGAATTCCTCAAAGTGCTCTTTCCACCGCCCGATTACCTCCTCAGTCGATGAGGGTTTACCCCTCATGAGGTGCCGGATGATTTTGCAGAAGCACCTTGGTGCCGCCCGAAAGTCCTTTTCCATGGATTCTCTGAGCTCCTCGCACACCGCTGCTTTGCCTCTGCTACTGCTGCAGCTGCTGTCCTTCGAGCCCGCCGGTACCTTGCAACTGCTTCTAGAGTCCTCCGGGATAACATATCCCTGAAAGACTCCTTTTTCAGTCGGACAGCTTCCCTAACCACAGGTGTCCACCATGCTGTTCGAGGGTTACCGCCCTTTGAGGCACCCAGAACCTTAAGACCACAGCTCACAGCTGCAGCTTTAGCAATAGAAGCTTTGTACATTTACCACTCTGATTCAATGTCCCCAGCTCCTACAGGGATGCTGGAAAAGCTCAGCTGGAGGTGGGAGTTGAAGGCCTCTTGGTCAGGGGCCTCTCCTAGACGTTCCCAATTCACCCACATTACACGTTTGGGCTTACCAGGTCTGTCCAGTGGCCTCCCCTGCCACCACCACCAGATGGTGATCAGTTGACAGCTCCGCCCCTCTCTTTACCCGAGTGTCCAAGTCCAAGGCCTAACGTACTCTGGTACCACGTACACTTATGAGCATCCCTATGTTCGAAAATGGTAATTGTTATGGACAATCCATGACTAGCACAGAAATCCAATAACAAAACACCCCCCCCCATGGTGCTCAGGTGCAGAGAGGCGACCCTCTCGTCTACTGGAGTATAAACTCCAACATCGTGGCACTCAGCCGGGGACTCGTCAGTATCCCCACACCCGCCTGACACCCTGGGCAACTCCGGAGAAGAACAAAGTCCAACCCCTATCCAGGAGTATGGATCCAGAGCGAGGCTATGCATCAAGGTAAGCCCCACCAGATCTAACCGATAACGCTCCACCTCCCGCACAAGCTCCGGCTCCTTCCCCCCACAGAGAAGTGACGTTCCACGTCCCCAGAGCCAGCTTCTGCCACCTGGGTCTGGTCCGTCGAGGCCCTCGGCCTTCACTGCTACCCAAATAACAGCGCACCCAACCCCATCGGTTTCTCTCGAGATAGGGGAGGACAGGGGTCCACGTTGCTCTTTCGGGCTGTGCCTGGCCGGGCCCCTTGGCAGACCCGGCCACCAGGCGCTCGCTGACGGGCCCACTATCCAGGCCTGGCTCCAGACATCGGCTTCCTCCGGGCAGGGTCACTTTACTTCCTCCTCATTTTTTTTTCCTGCTGATGTGAGATAGACAAATTTAATGTCAGGTATTTTAAAACATGAAGGCAGTGATGAAACTTTTGAACAACTAGAATGGATCAAAAATGTTCCACAAATAGATATTCTGATGAACAAGTTGTTCACACCCACACTCACACTTCACATACACAAAAAAATTTATTTATGAAATGAACCTTCCTAAAAAGAAGTAATGATTTTTTTAAAGCATTTAATACGCAGCTTATAAAATTTTAAAAAGAGCAAAGCAAAAAATCCATAAATATTGTTTTCAATTTATACTTCACACAAAAAGCAGTTCCACCACAAATGGTTTGTAAAAAGACTTTTATTTTTAATATTACACTGTCGTTACTTGTGCGACCTCCGAAGATGATAAACATAAACTGTTTAAATGATAAATCGGTAAGTTGTAGCAGCGATTTCCAGGTCCATAATGTGTACCGTCCTCTTTAAAGTCATGTTGGCTGGGTTGTCAGGGTAACAGCAGGCTCAGAGGGGCATGCATGAGTCTGCTCAGGCAGAGCTTGCGTTACAGTCCCCGGAGAAGAAGAAGAGGTTGGGACTGAAACAGTGGTCTCTAAACCAACTAAAGACGCGCTGATGTCCCAGAGTTTGACTGCCGCTTCCTGATCCAGAGCTTGAGAAGCGGGCTCTTTTTCTTTCATGACATCATAGTAGCGCCCGCTGATGTTCGCCAGCTCCTCGGCGACGGCCAGGTAGACGCTGGGCTGGGCGCCGAGATCGGGCGACTTTATCAGCAGGTAGAAGACTGGACCTTGGGTAAAAAACAAGGGGGAAAAAACACATTCTAGCATTTTTTCTTACAAAGCAAAGGTCAAAAGATGTTGATTCATTTACTCTAACTTACTGAGTACAGAGCTGGAGAACATGGACTGGTGCATGCCTGTGTGTCTGCCCAGATCTGTGGCGACAACTCCAGGGTGCACGGCGTTTACCGTGACCCCAGTACCTATAACACACACAAGCATTATAATTCCTACTAGATCAAATAAAACAGGGTTTCGCTGATCACACTCCTTACACCGTAGCTGCAACAACACACAGTCCTTCTCTCTCTCTCTCGCTCACACACACACACGCGCATACATATACACTGACCATCGAGTCTGCGTGCAAGCTCTCTTGTGAACAGGATGATGGCGAGTTTGCTCTGACAATATGCCTTCTTCGTGTTAAACTTCTTCCTGTCCCAGTTCAGGTCCTCAAAGTCGATCTCGCCGACGATGTGCGCTAAAGACGACAGGTTGATCACTCTACTGGGGACGGAGTCTCGCAGCTTATCCAGCAGCAGATTGGTCAAGAGGAAATGTCCTAGAAACAGTGAGACAGACCTTTATCGGTATTGTATGCAGAGTTATCTTACCTAACCGTCTTCAGCTCTGAAGAATAAGCTGAACTCATGAATTATCTGTCCTAATTCTAGTTTTCCTCATGAACTTTTTGTTGTCCCTGTCATCTGACTGACTAAAAAAATGCACTTTGTGAAAGGGGCGTTCAAGTTAAACCAGGACTTTTCATTGTACAGAATAACACAACACAATTAAGCATAAACCAGGCTCGATTCCCGTCTCTGTGTGCATGTAGTTTGCATGTCCTCCTGTGATTGGTGGGTGTCCTCTGGGTACTTCGGTTTCCTCCCACAGTGCAAAGACATGCAGGTAAGGTTAATTGGCGTTCCCAAATTTCCCCGTAGTGCATGAATGAGTGTGTGTATGCAATGGATTGGTACCCTGTCCAGGGTGTATCCCTGCCTCGCGCCCCAAGTCTCCTGGTATAGGTCCCAGGCCCCCCGTGACCCTGAATGCAGGATAAAGCGGTATAAAGTAAAATCTTATTTATTATTTTTTAACTCCCACATAATCCTCTGCTACATTAATGCACTTATCCCAGCGGGATCATCTTTCATGAACGTACATATGGCCTTCTTTAAAACCAATGCACCATTCAAATGTTTTACTGCGGCTAAGAGTCTCATCAGTGTACTGTGCCTGAAGTCTTCTTTAAATGTCAATCGTTTTTATGACTTTGTTGATGAGAAATTTAATCGTTTGACTTAAACACCCTTCATACGTGATCTTTTTTATACATCTGAGCAGTTGAGCATTAAGGGGTGCTATCAAAAGAGATCAGACTGCTGTGTCAGAGGCGAGTCTAAGTTCTCATCACTGAGTCGCAGTCGTGCCGTACTGAAATGCAACCGCTGTTCGATCACAGCACTAAACTCAACGTAATCCTCAAACTCCTTTGATGCTACGTTCTCACCCAGGTAGTTGACTCCAAGCTGCATGTCAAATCCATCTTCTGTCTTCCCCGGAGGACACCTCATCACCGCAGCGTTATTGATCAGAACGTCCACTCTTTCCTCTTCTAACAGAGAAAAAAAAAACAGAAAAAACACACATTTACAGAGATACAGAGATACAGAGACGCATAAACTCTCCATAAACATTTAATACTAAACAATAAATCATTTTTAAGACTGCAGAAATGACCACCTATTCATCATCGCCATCTTTACAGTTATCATGAGATCACTGGCTAATTAAGTGTGTTTGTGTGTGTGTGTGTGTGTGTGTGTGTGTGTGTGTGTGTGTGTGTGTGTGTGTGTGTGGGGGGATGTCCTACCCTGGTTGATCCTCTCAGCAAAACTCCGTACGGATTTTATCGAAGCCAGGTCGATGTGCCTGGCGTAAACATGAGGGTTCAGGGTGCAACCTCGGATCTCACGTGCTGCTTCTTCACACTTCTCCATGTCCCGACAGCCCATAATAATCCGTCCTCCTGCACAAGGATATGAGTTTTTTTTCATATGCAAATTGCTGTGATGACACAAGGATTATGTAAATTAGTTTATGATCTCATCTAGTGACATTCAAGAGCCATCAATAAGAGCGATCAAGTAAGGCTTGTTTTAAAAAGAGAGAGCCTGCAATGTGAGATCTAGAGAGAGTAGAAGGCAATGTTAAGAGTATTTTAGAATGGTTAGGGGTTAATGTTGTTTCTGAGGAAGAATGAATTGGAAAGTCGCATTTAAAGGACAGGGACACTGAAGAGAGTAAGATTTATAGGTGGAGGTGATGCAACTTACAGAACTTCAACTAGGTGCTGAGTGGTACTGAAATGTAAACGTGTCGAGAAGAAAAAGTGTGTGGAAATGCCGGATTAAACAACAAAGTAGAAGAACAACCCTATTGGATTCCAACCAACATTAATCAACAAAGAAGAAAATGAAAAAGAAGAAAAAGGATCAGTTCCTGCATCGTGCACTGGAGAGGGTCAGAACCGGGTCAGAACGGGGTCGTACCTCTTCGGGCCAGCTCTCGGGCCGTCTCTTTTCCGATCCCAGTGTTGGCCCCGGTTATAACCACCGTCTTTCCAGGGATCCTGGCTTTACTTGGGCAGGGGCCTCCTGTCAAATGGTTCCTGCAGGAGGGAGAAAGACGCTGTGATATAAACTTTACGAAGCAAATGAAATTCCAAATGGTTTCCTATTAGACAGATAGAGCACTACATATGATTATAAAAGATTTATTTATTTTAGCTTTATTTAAATCTGAACTCCTGTGTAACTCCTAAATGGTTCTCCACACAAGATCTAAGCACACCACATTTAGTGTGTCTTTCCCTACACACTACACACTACACGCCCCATAAGATTATTGAGACTCAGCCACAGTTAAGCTAGCAGACCAGCCGGCTAATTTAGCAGCACTTACTTTAGCAACACAGCAGAGCCAAGAACAGTCCCGAATACAGACGCAGGGAAGATATATCTACTCATTGTAATAGCTTAAACCTAAATAAATACCCAGTAGAGAGAAAAAACACTAAACCATATTAGCTAAAGACATCATCAAGGTGACTAGCATGACACCTTGAGCCTTCAAGTGTTCGTTATTTTGCTCCCTACCCGTATTATTTAAAAGTCCCGCCTCCTCATTCATGATTTGTTAGAAATTATACAGAAGAGTTTGAGGGCGTTGGAAAACCAACCAATCACAGGACAAGAGGACGGAGTTGTCGAATACGGGTAGGACAAAAACGTGCTAAGCACGTTAATATGGAAAACAACGCCTCCTGTAAAACAGAAGGAAATATTGGATTTTTTTTGTTTGTGTGTTTGAAAAATAAAATACATAAACTTAAACTTTCTGGCTGTAAAACTTTCTGTCTGTAATTCTTAGACTTCTTAGACTCTAATTTTTAGAGTTAACTGGATTAAAATATATCTTACACAGTGTGATTCCTTATGGTTTTTCATTCCAAATAATACATTTAACATGACAGGTGATCTCTCCTTTATCTTAAAATGTAATTATCCCCCTTAAAAATGACAGTGGTGTAGTGGTTAGTGCTGCCGTCTTGCACCTCCAGGGTTCGCTTCGTGATTCTCTCTGTGTGTGGAGCTTGGATGGCTCTCCCTGTGGTTTCCTCTGGCTGCTCCAGTTTCCTCCCTCAGTCTAAAGACATGCAGATTAGGTTAACTTGCGTTCCCAGATTGGCCAAGCGTGAATGAGCGTCTGAATCTTGACCAGAGGTCCTACCACGGTAGTAAAATGGGAATAAATACGACGACGGTCACTACTAGCCTCCAGGGTCCAGATTCCTGGATGGAAATTACCAATTAATTTATCCACATTTCACCAGCAGTGTCTTCTTTCATGGAAACTATTCTTTTCAACAAGGTCTCGCCTCACAAAATGCTCATTTGGAACAATGAACAAATTCCAGTGTAAAATATATCTGTTTTCCCCTCAGATGGTTTGTATGGAGGCAGATCAGTCTCATAAATAATACACACAAAAAACACGATATATATATTTTTTTACGCATGTGAATTGGGTTACGCACGTGAACATCGTGTTTTTTGTGTGTATTATTTATGAGACTGATCTGCCTCCATAGGTTTGACAATAACATATCTAACACTCCTTCTTTATTTGACAAATCTGTCGATATGTTGACAAACAAGCATATTCTGACTCTATGGTCTCCCGGTACCTTCTAAAAGATTTAATTTCCTAATGAGAGCTATTCTCTTGGTTCCCACGCCTTAGTACTTTGTGGCGACCGAATATTTCCCCCCCCCAATGTCACCAGAGCGGCTCCATACTCTTGTGACATTTGGGGAAAAATATTTTTTTAAACTCAAAGAATTATTCCCAGAAAATCTCATATTCAAGATATTGACTGGCATAAAGCCTGGCTTATGCTTAATAAACACTGAATTTCCAACAAAAAAAATTACTCGATTCCTCCACAAGATTCGCCCAGTGTTATCTAGATATTTAGGGGTGGATAATAAATGCTCCCTCTGTTTACAGTCAATGAAACTTTAATAAAGTTGTTTTTTAAATGTGAAAATACAAAAAGATTTTAACTCATCTAAAATGTGAAGCCAATGTATCTCACTCCATTAGTTTTTTTTTTTTTTTTTGGTTTGTTTGTTTTTTGCCAATTAACCTAATCTGCATGTCTTAGAACTATGGGAGGAAACCGGAGTACACGGAGGAAACCAACCAAACACAGAGAGAACATACAAACTCCATGCACACAGAAATGAGGTGGGAATCAAACCCAGAGGTGCAAGGTGACAGTATACCACTAAGCCGCCGTGCCGCCCCATTAGAATTAAAGACATTTTTTATTATCATTTTTTTTATAAACCTCTCAAACATATAGTTTTTTATTTTGTTTAACATGAAGATTTCAAAAGACAAAACTCTTTTCCCCTATTTATAATGGAAATTAACTTCTTAAATCTCTTAAATTTAGACATTAAAAGAACAATTTTTTTAAAGAAAATGTGTCTCTTGTTTATACCTCCTCCATCGTTTAAATCTCGTAGCTATCCTCTCGTGTCCTTTTCCTTTACTCTCACATATTATTAAAATGTTAATGTAAATTTTTTTTTTTACTGTAATTAACTTGTATTTCTCTTTTGTATTGTTTCAAGTTATTACAATAGAAAAATAAGAGGAAATATAAAATGCTTTAATGCTAAAAAAAAAAAATCTAAATACACAGAGTACAAACTTTTTATAAACAGGTTTTAGTTGAAATGTTGTAGTCATTTATATTCTACTGGGAATGTTTAGATGGTATGAAAACCTCTGACCAATCAGAATTGAGAATTCAATGCCTGCATCATTATGTACAAAATAATTCAGTATTTCCATATATAACTTAAAAATTAATAAATACATAACATTACAGGAGAATATATGCATGGCTGTAAAGGAAAAAAATATAGTACAAGACAGACCAGTTTTCAGTTGGAACAAAAAACCTAATGTACGCTCCTGGAATTTGCATAAAAATAGAAAGGAGCGAATCTGACAAAGTTACCAGAAGAACTCATATTCTCCAGCAAGCTCAATAAAAACTATTTTACTTATAGTACTGTGCAAAAGTCCTGGACACAAACAAAAATATGGCATAAGCAAAAGATGCTTTTGAAAATATTTCTGCATAAATAAAACAATAAAGAGTAATAAAATAGTCAATATTTGGAGTGAAAACTCATTGCTTAAAATCAGGAGTTTTAGACACAGATTTGTGCAGTTTTATAAG
>JAQMYL010000033.1:4084060-4095468 GCA_030014365.1 Clarias pachynema | reverse complement strand
TCTCCACATCATTGCATTCAGTTTTTATTCACAATTTGTTAAGTGTCCCAACTTTTTTGGAATCCGGTTTGTACATGTTTAGAAAATATAGTATGGACTTTCAATCATGAAATACATTTTCTTACTTTAATATTCAATAGTTAATTGTAGCATTGTTTTAAGTTAAAGCAAATGTCTTGTCACTTTGATCATACATGGCAGTGAGACTTGTCATCTAAACATTTCAGGCGATTTTTATCACCCAAATTCCACCTTTTCTGTACAATGACTCATCCGCTCTTCCACAATAAACCTGATGATGATGATGAGTTTATTCTTTCCTCCCCCTCAGGCCATGCGCTACACGATCTTTGTCTCTCACGTCACACCTCTGCGCCAAATCCCGTGGCGCTCCGGGCAGCGGTGATGGCGAGGAGAGCGTCTCTCAGCCCATCAAGTTTTCCACGAGTAAAGCCAGCCACCGGACATGGAAGGTGGAGCGCTCGATGGGCAGCAGGTTCCAGCGGCCGTGGTGGCAGGTCCTGCCCCTCAGCGTCCTCACCGTCGGCTTCCTGCTCTGGTGTGTCTTCCGGCAGGAGTCGGACATCGACCGCGCTCTGGAGAAACAGCTGTATGAACATTTACCCGGGTTACTGAGCACGGACGAGGAGGAGGCCGAGGAACCCGAGAAAGAACCTGATGGTGGTTCAAAATGAACACGAGTTAATATTATGTGGACGTTTATTTTATACATATTATGATTGTGATGTCATTGCTTCAGCATCTCGATCATCTTCCAACATTGTGGAAGCCTGTCTTGTTAAGCCAAAATACACCATTTTTTATATTGTATATTGGCTGAATGTTGTAACTCCCAGTGTAACACGGTGCAGGCGACATGTCCTCATCACACACTCGCCAAAAACTGCCATGCTGTTCAGTATGTGGTTTCTGACACTGTATGAATTTATAGAAATAAACCAATGGACCTCGCAGAGCTAAAAGAAACGCTGAGTCATGTGCTAACTTTTAAAGATGTACCTTTGGAATAGGAATAGTTCAGATTATAATTATAATAATAATAATAATTCCATTATGTAAGGAGATGTTTATTCAAGATTTAGTTACGGAGCTGAGTCTCCAGTATTGGGTTTCATAGACGTTCCACAAAATTGTATGTAAATATAAATAGCTAAAAAAAAAGTGGTGTTTGTTCCCACCTCTGTGTGTTCGGCCCGTGCTGGGTGGGTTCCCTCCGTGTGCTCCGGTTTCATCCCGAAGTTCATCCAGATTAGGCTAACTGACATTTCCAAATTGTGTGTGAGAGTATGAGTGTGCGTGTGTGTGCATCCTTGCGCCCTGCGATGGACTGGCCCTCCTTTCAGGAAGTATTCTGCCCTGTGCCCCGAGTCCCCTGAGATAGTCTCCATACCTCCTGTGACCCTGTACAAGATAAGTGCTATAGGGAATGAGTGAATGAGTAAGTGGTGTTTGTTAATAAATGTAAGATTAAAAGGATTGCCAATCTGCATGATTTAAAAGCAATGAAGCACTGTCGGGTCATGCTGTTATTAGAAAATAATCAAGGTCTGAGATGTTACGGTATCTCCCCTTCACATCAATGATTATTCCGTACGTACTATAACTTTTAATCACTTAGTTTTTCGGCAGGTCAGAACACGACCACTGAGCCACCAATGGCCCCGTGTAACGATGGGTTAATAATATGTTAAATATGTATACAGACTGAAAAGAAATTGCGGTAACTCGTCATTTTAATATGTCCGCATGTCATAAACACAACCTGGATCAAAATTACACACACAAAATTGATTTTAAAAAGTCTAAATTAAAGCAAAGGTTCAAAATGGACAGCTTAGCTTATTGCAACCAGGAAACACTCATCAATGCTTACTCTAACGTCTGATACATGTTAAATATCAAATATAGAGTCGGGTTTTTACAGTGGAACCTCAGATCATGAGTAACGCAGTTTGCAAGCGTTCCACAAGACGTGCAAATTTTTGTAATAAATTTTGACTTGATAAACGAGTTAGTCTTGATTTACGAGTAGCAAATATCATCGAGTATCATGTAGCTTCTTGTTTTGACGCAGAGCGTAACGTGATCACAACTGGGCCAATGGTTCTTCTCTCTCTCTCGTGCTGCGGCGGAATTGTGGGTAATCATCTCCCATGCTCAGTCTCAGTGCACGTGTCCTTTACTATAACATGCTTGGGACATGTGCTTGGGACTGTCTGACCATTTTGATTCATACTGTACACATTCACATTCTATACAAACTTAAATAATTCTTTTGATTGTGTAAAGCTGCTTTGCGACAATGACAATTGTTAAAAAAGCGCTATACAAATAAAATTGTGTTGAATTGAATTGCTTGTGTGGGACGACTTTCACCATTAGAGACTCACCGGCGTGCTTATGAGGAGCTTGGTTGAGTGATAGTCTATCAGTAAACTGGTGTGTGTGTGCATGTAATAACTGTTGATGATGCTATAACCTCTCGAAGCCAGAGGCCTAGAGAGAGCTTATTGGCAGAGCTCTCTCAGAGGGGAGGGATGAGAGGTACTTAGTGCTCCCACATTAATCATGGGTCGTCTGTGAGCTCGCGCAAGCAGAAGGAGCGGATAGTGCTGTTCTCCGAGTGTGTTACGCCGCCCCCAACGGTACATGAGCGAGCAGTTTGAACAGATGCGGTTGGCTAGCATCACGTGGTTCGGAGGAAACACATGATAGTCTTCGGCCCTCCCGACTGAGTGGTAGTAGTAGCCTAAATGTGGGAGCCCCCTAGTGACGGGGAGGAATTGGACGCGACTAAATTGAGGAGAAAATCGGGGAAAATCCAAAAAACAAACAAAAAAAACATCCTCCTAGAGCAACTTCTCCCAACCATCCAAAAACAGTTTGGTGGTGAACAATGCCTTTTCCAGCACAGAATCAAACTCCATTCTTTTTAAGACTTGTGTAGACCAGCTGTATGGCATATTGTTGTAAATGTTTGATCTAAGCCTGAAGCTGGGGATGGTGCCACAGCTGTGGAAGACATCTTGCATGGTACCTGTACCAAACGCGTCACGTCCAAAAGATTTTGGGGATTATAGACCAGAAGCAATGACCTCAAACCTAAGACGTTTAAGAGGTTGGTGCTTACGCATCTCCGACCTCTGGGGAGCCCATCGATGGACCCACTTCAGTTCGCTCTCATCCTCCTCCTTAATAGGGCTTTTTCGCTCCTGGAAAAGGCTGGGAGCACTGTGAGAGTCATGTTCTTTGACTTTCTCTAGTGCTTGTTTTTTTATTATATTTTTATTGATATTTAACAACAACAAAAAAGCAGAGCCAGATCAATATACAATCGACACCCACAGCAAACATTTAAAAACAAACAATAATCTGTTAATATAAAAGTGAACATGGAAACACCCAAGGGCAAAACAGTTCAGTAAAAGAAAACATAAAAGAAAGAAAAGAGTCATGATTGTTCAAGTAGATCCCACAAAGGGGCCCATATCCGCCAGAATAGTTCAGATTTGTTCTGTAAGTCGTATGTAAGTTTTTCCAATGGTAAAAGATTACCCACTTGTGCCAAACACATCTTTAAAGTTGGTACATGAGATGATGACCATAAGATAAGTATACATTTCTTTTCCAGGTAAGTAATGAAATTTAATAAACAATTTAAATCAGAAGGAAGATCTAGGGATATTTTACAATTTAACAGATATATAATTCTCTAGTGCTTTTAACACCATCCAACCTGTACTTCTGAAGTATAAACTTGAGTACATGGGAGTGGACCATCATCTATCTACATAGATTCTAAATTACCTCACGAACCGACCATAGCATGTGACTACTCGAGACTGTGAGTCTGACATGATTGTCTGCAACACCGAAGCCCCACAGGGATCGGTCCTGGCTCCGATCCTCTTCATCGTCTACACTGTGGACTTTGTGGACTGAAACTGACCAGCGCAGCTCTGGGGATTCCCCTAGACACTGTGTAGGAGGAGGCAGATGGTAAAGCGGTCATCATTGCTGGAAAATTACCCTCGCCCCGTGTTTCATCTCTGAGCAGCTCCTTCAGTGACAGACTGTTACATCCTAAGTGTCTGAAGGTGCGATATCGAAGGTCTTTTCTCAATACTGTTATTAGACTGTACAATCACAGCTGCTCCCAGTGAACCACTCACCGCACAGTCATTAGTACTGTGATATACTTTGGTGCACTATACTATTACAATACCTATGTTTTTTACAATATCGTTATATCTTAAATATAGCTACATTGCCTCACGATATAGTTACAATATCCTAAATTTCTGCGCAAGAGTATCTGTGCAATAGCATCTTTAACTGTGCAACATATCTAGTGTAATTTGATTTAATTGAAGGTTTAAGTACTGTATTGTTTATTTTCCCTTTATGCATTTACACACTGTACTGTGTAAATATTTGTTTTTTTCTTTTGTATGTAAACATGGTACTACTTTGTTTGCACATTGTTCTTTGCTGCTTGAACATAGAATTGTTTTCCCTACTGTGGAACGTACAAAGGTTTCTCTTATCTAAAGAAAGGCATATCTTACGATGAAGCACCTTGCCTTAAAAATAAAAAAATAATAAACCAAGTGGCTGAGAAACAGTCCTCAAGAGGCGGGTGAACAAACTCCAAGCATTGCTTATGTAAGAATGGGCTCCATCAGTCAGGATATGCCCGGTCAAATTCCAGGGCTTGAAAAGGAAGGATCAACACCACAAATATTGACTCTTTGCATGAACTTAATGCAATGGTCAATAAAAATTTTTTTTTAAAAACGTACAATTATGAAATGTTTGACTATACTTCCATATACCAGAGTAACATCTGATAAAAAGATCCTGAAACACCAAAGCAGCAGACTTCATGAAAATTAATATTTGTCACTTAAAACTTGGTGATAGCTGTACACAGTTTAACAAAAATACATTTTGGAAACTGTTCTAGTTGTTGCTGTATTAGAAAAAAAGGCAACCATCTAGCACCAGGTATGCAAGGACAATTAGGATGCCACATGCCACTCTCCTTAAAGTTAAAAGCTGCATATTACCAACACCCCCCCCCCCCCCAATCAAGTGAATAAGTTTACTGTGCATGTATATATATATATTAAAAAACATCTTTGAACCTTCGTGAACTAGTCGTTTAACCTGCAGGAACTTGTGGCTAAGTTTGCACAAGGACAAACACACGATGAGGTAGTGGAAAGTTTATTTACAACCAGATGGCCACAATGAAGGATTTAAAAATAATAAAATAAAAAAATGGGGAGAAAAAAAAAAAAGGAAAACAAAAAAAACAATCCTAATAAATCACCATGTAGCATGCATACTAGAGCGCACAGGTAGAGAGGTATACCAAAGTCTAAAATACAAACTTTAAAACCCTGAGAGGAGCTCCCGGAATGTTCTGACACTGCCCCCTACTGCAACGCCCAAGAATTACAATACCACCCCTCCCCTACCATCGCTACTTAAAAAAAAAAAAAATTATAATCAACACACCACACAAATAGAATAGTACAAAATTAAGCTTAAAAACTAGAACAAGCATGTAGTCGAGTGTAAGAACCCTCCCCGAACCCTCCCATCCTCCGCCCCAAAAAACAAACATAAAAAAATACAGATAAACAGAGCAATTTTAAGCACGTTCGCCACGGATTCTCCGGGCCAGTTGGATGTCTTTGGGCATGATGGTGACACGCTTGGCGTGGATCGCACACAGGTTCGTGTCCTCAAAGAGACCCACCAGGTATGCCTCGCTTGCCTCCTGTGAGGAAACAAGAATGTTAAAATGGAGAGTTTTAGTTAATTAAATAAAGTATTTTTTAAAAATTGCCACATCTTTGTAAAAAGTGGTAGATGCAGGATGCACAACATTACTGGTTAGCATCTCAAAACAGCAAGGGATTTCAATTTAAGATTTTTCTTATAGTTTAGATCAAACTTGTTTGTTTTGTTTAACCTACATGGCCACCATGAATAATTTCAGACGATTATAAAATCAGGTCAAATGCTGTTCTGTGACCACATGTACATTACCATCTCACAGCCATGTCCAAATGTGTACAAAGTAAGTAATTACAAAGTTATGACTCCCGAACTGACCTGCAGGGCTCCGATAGCGGCGCTCTGGAACCGGAGATCCGTCTTGAAGTCCTGAGCGATTTCCCTCACCAGGCGCTGGAAGGGCAGCTTGCGGATCAGCAGCTCGGTGGACTTCTGGTAACGACGGATCTCTCGCAGAGCCACAGTACCAGGACTGGACGGACAGGAGAAACGTGAATCAGTTGTAAGAATCAACACTTTAAACACGCACACAAACCATCCTTGGGCTGATTAGTAAAATCAGGAAGCCACAGGCTTTGAGGCTTACCGGTATCTGTGAGGCTTCTTCACTCCGCCAGTAGAGGGCGCACTTTTACGGGCAGCTTTGGTGGCCAGCTGCTTCCTTGGGGCTTTGCCTCCGGTGGATTTACGTGCGGTCTGCTTGGTACGTGCCATTGCACTTGTAGAGTATTCCTCTCAACTGTATACGCAAGAAGGTTCATAATTATACATCTCTTTATTTAAAAAAAAAAAAAAAAAAAAAAAAGGCTTTTAAATTACATAAACTGACATCGATCGAGACAATCATTTTATTTTAGCAGGGGACGAAATTTATATTACATAAATATAAATACACACGAGTTAAAAGAGAACCCAGTGTTATATTCAAAATAAACCCGCGTTTTCCGTTCCTTCATCTGCATCCTAGAAGCCCCGCCCCAAAGGAAACGCGAACCAAGTGAACTGACAGCTGAACTAACCAATCAAATCGCTGGATTCAGAATCAGGCAGCCAATCAGAGTTAAGAAGGCGTGCGCTAGTGAATACTACTAGATGAAGAGTGGGAAAGTAGCGCGCGCGATGTGTAATAACGGATCATTTTTCCTCCTCGTGTTTAACCCAGTGGTTTTATAATCTGCTTAAGACACTTGACCGTGCCAATAACTATAAATAAATCGAACACCGTAAAACAACGTTAAAAAAAAAAAAAAAAAAGTGTATAACATGGTCGTTTCGGTAAAATAAGATTAAAATCCACCGTGGCCACCATTACGCGATGTTCAGCAGACACGTCTGTAACCAATATGGCGTCTACTCATAACAACTACAGCCGCCTTCCTTTGTTCAATTTAAAAGAAGCGGTAAAAAAAAAAAACCGCCAACCAAAGAAACTCACTCACATTCAGTAGTAATAATTTTTTTTTTTAACGAATAAGGATTTAGAAACGTCTAATAAGTGACCTATACAAACAATCAAATCGCAAAACCTCAACCTAAATCGGCTTGTTGCTAGCGCCGTCTCGCGCAGCCAAATCCCCCCTCAGAAACACCGCCGCTTCTCCACAACAAACCCAATCTGTAGTGCTGAAACCATCTTTAACAACGATCCAGAATATTCCGTTTTCCCCTTCAAAACGCAAAGTTCAACATGACCGCTTCCACCTTCACGAAAACACCTTAAAACATGACTCACATGTATGTTTCGATATATCCGTCGACCCAAAACACGGAACGTCGCTTAGGAAAGCAATGGTGTTCACCCCCCCATATTTATATTACCGAATGACGTAATGCGAATCATGCTCCGCCTCCCAGCTCTCTGATTGGACAGGTTTGAACGATTGATGCGCAGAATACCGAATCAAATGGATTTAGTGTGTGTAAGACCCTGAATAGACTTTACCTGAGTGAACGAGTCGCGGCCAGATGTGTGTGGTTCATTTTCTTTTCTTGTTACCTGTTGAGAAGCAAAAAGAGTCACTCAGTGTGTGAATCATGAACTCAAGTTCTAGTCTTACATCACTTTGCAGTCTTATGTAATTTCCTGAAATCTGCCGAAATTCCTAAAAAATAATAATAATTAAAATCTGATCAGGATTTCGGTTTAAATAATACCAAAAACAAATGCTGTATTTATTTATTTAAAATCTGATTATTTAATTTCAGCATTGAGTTCCTTCATATCTATATAAATAAAAGAAAAGATTTGTCTGTACATTGGTCAGAACTCGCTTATTCAATGATATACTGGAGGACACAAAACCAGTCTCAGAAAAAAATATGTATGTCTGTATGTATGTCTGTCTGTCCAGCCAGATTTTGTCACAGCATCACGCAAAACTAGCTGGACACAATTGAATGAAACATTTTGCAGTAGTTAGGTATTTGCCTGAAGTTAAACCGGCACCATAAATTAAATAAAAAATATGGAGTTGACGGGAAGTTGTGAGCTGTTATGTGCCAGATTATGTCACAGTATCTGCCCCAAGTTTGACCTGAAATGAAAATGTTGAGTAAAAGTGAAGTTATGAAAGTTATGTGCCGGATTTAATAATCTACTTTAAAATAAGCTACTAATAAGATACTTGTTCAATGTAAACACACGCCGTCACCAATAGATATTAATTACAAAACCTAAACAATTTATTTTTACTTTTTATTTTTACTGGAATTAGTTCATATTTTCAGCGCTGACGTGGTATAAGTGAATTTTAATGTGCTGGAGTCGTTTTAATACAAAAACTTAATCTTTATCCGATCTACTTTTTTCTCATCTGTGACTCGCTCTCCGATTACTGAACAGGGAGTGTATTTGGCTGACGACGAAAAAGTACAACTTTGCGTAAACAATGATTAAGATACTCAACCTTACAAAATGTATTTCTTTGTGTTAATAAATTAGAGAGTTCTTTGACGTACAGAAAGACTGGCAGACATTTACGTAGGCTTCAACCTGAAATAATAATATCACTAATTACATTAAAGCGGATTAGCTTGTTTTAGATTTAACCTTTTAAGTCTTTCTACAAACTCTTTTCCCGTCAACAACGTGCACTAAAGCGCGTCTCCTTTATGACATTGGAACCATTTAAGGTGAATACGCGTTTCCGGACGAACAGCGAATATTGCTGCACCAACTTCACCATGAGTAGCTGTTAGTTTCTATAAATAATTTAGTTTTACTTAACTAATCTGCCTAATTGAGGTGTTATTTTAGTGTATCCAGGTAGATTACATGTAGGTTATGTATTTAACCATATACAATGAAACATAGTTTGGTTAAATTATACACACACGAGAAACAGATACAACAATACGCAAGTTAAGCTGAGGCCGAGTCCCAAACGGCTTTGTGCTTTCTTTGTAGGTGCACTACATAGGGTCTGACGGCACGATCTTAAACGGTTCCTTTAGTGTACTCTGAGTGGCAAAGGGAGTGATTTGGGACTCGACAAGTGGTACGCGTTTGCTTGGTAGTTGGAATGCATTAAGGTTCCCTGCATGGTACGTTTGCTTTTTACAGTGAATTTAGGAAAGATACATAATAAAATTATTATTTGTAATGAAACGAGAGTAAAATAAATTAAATAAAAAAGTGAAGTTCAATTGCTACAATAGACGACAGATGAGAGGTAAATAAAATAGTAAAATCAAGATTCCTTTTTTTCAGGATGTTGAATGTAATCAGCTTTTCACTCAGGAAAGAGACACTTATGTCTGAGACATACAGTTCAGAAGTATTCAGACAGCTCTCTGTGAAAAAGAGAGACATTTGAACAGTTAGCTTGGACGAGAGACAGACAGTTCAGTCTCATTCACACAGGTGAAGGAGTTCTTGGAGAGACAGACAGAGTTTACTGAGGATTAAAAGACAGCTCAGACCTAATTATATACACAAACACTCTTGTATATATCTTTTGTATATGTTTGTTTTTGTGTGTGTGTGACAGCGATGCAGCACAGTGGTACTCCTGCTCCGTTTCACTGGCAGCGCAGCGACAACTCCTTTGCCTTCAACTTCTCCCCAGATCTCTGGCCTGTCTCGTCCCAGGGCGTCATGGACCCTAACGAGGCGCCCCCAGGACAAACCACGGATTCAGAACCCGGCTTGGGTTTTGCTTTCAACTTCCAGATCCCTGTGGGAACGGAGCGGGAGAGTGACCCGGGACCTGACACGGGGAAATCGGCAAGGAGCGAAGTGGCTCGGGACTCGGGGGAGAGTGCGGATTCAAAACCTAAAGCCAAGAAGAAAAAGAAAAAGAAACCAGCAGCAGGTGGAGGAGAGAAAGCTGTACAGGAGAAGGGGAATAATCTAAGAGAAGAAGCGCCCAAGCAGGAGAAAACTGAACTGGTCAGTGAGAGAGAAACACTTTTAGGTTCACCCTCTCAGATTCAAAGCTAATCCTTAAAAATAATAAAGTTTTTTAAAAGTACTGGTAAGTACGGGCCACTTTTGCACAAACAGAATGTAAGGGGTGTTTGTGTGCGTGTGTGTGTCAGACTCCAGAGGAGCAGCTGAGGCGAGAGCTGGACTGGTGTATTGAGCAGCTGGAATTGGGACTGAGGATGCAAAAATCTTCCACTAAACAAAGCAAGTCTTTCTTATACATACACACACTTAAATTCACATTACTAATTTGCTTCTAGATAACTTTGTGTGTGTGTGTGTGTGAAATAGAAGAGGAAGCCTGCCGTGCTCTAAAGACTCTGCGCAGCTCCAAAGCACCAATGGTGAAGAAGAGGCAGGTGATGAGAGCCGTGTCTGGAGATTACCGCAAAAAGATGGACGAGGAAAGAGTGAGACAGTACAAACTCATCCATTCAGGTGAGAGACAGTTCAGGGCCTTTCACTCTTGTCTCATTTGCTCAGGGAAAAGACAGCTCTGTGAGAGACAGACAGTTTAAACTAATTCTCCCTGATACAACCCTGTGTTTTTAACTGTTGCTCTGTGTTTCTGTAGCGATGTCCTCAGCGAAGGTGACTCAAGTGTCAGAGCCTCGCTGTAAAGCAGTGTACCACCGGCGCTCCGAGCCTCACGCACCTCCAGCACACAGCACAGACACGACCGAGGTGTCACTTCCTACTCAGCAGACAGAAGGAGACGGAGTCGGGGACAGATTCGTGTTCAGACCTTCAGGAGGAGAGTTCCGCTTCAACTTCAGCATCTGATCATCGTCTCTGAGGAGAGAAAACCCAAACACACACACTGTGTGACTGTACAAAGGTGTATTTCTATAACATGAGGTGGACATTGTTCAATAAAGTTTCAATAAAAATCCCGTTGCTGTTCTGCTGTCTTGTTAACAATGTCTCCCTATGATGTCAGTTTCGTTTTTTGCATGACTGGATTTAAGTAAGTAAAATTCCTTAAATATTTTTTTGTGTGTTTATTACAATGTCTAGAACATATACATATATAGTTATTTTAGAAAACATTAATCAAATTTGATTTAGAGCTTATCATGTCTATGTTGTAATTCTACAATGTTGGGTCAGAGTGGTAGCCTGTTGCATTGTTCAGGGACAGGTGTGAATGTGA
>JAQMYL010000033.1:4056118-4067276 GCA_030014365.1 Clarias pachynema | reverse complement strand
TAGGCGAATGTGAGCCGACTCTTTTTTTTTAATAGACAAAAACTTCATTTATCGTGCACTGTCAGCGTCACAGATAGGGCAGATAGTTTATGTTCACATACATACAAAGATCATATTTTAAAAAGCATAATAGTGGCACTTTAAAATAATCATATTTATGTATATACATTCTATATATTTATATTAAATTATTTGAGTGTTTTTTTTTTTTTTGGTGAAATTCTCCGCAGCACTTCATCATGTCATTAACACGGCGTATCCCCATTTTTCACATGACCTTCACAAATTGCCGTCCACTCTGTTTTTATCTTTAGCGGTAGTCCTCGCTGAAAAAAGGAAGTAAGAAGCTTCCTAAACAACTTTTATGTCCTACTCTGAGATAGGAATATTTTCAGACCACTGAGTGATTCTGAGACACTTATTTAACACAGGCCCTGATTTTTTTTTAAGTTGGAGCTGTTTAGGATCGCAAGCAACAATTTTCAGGTAAGCAGTACCATTACTGAACTTCCAGCAGCCTAACACACATGATGTCGTTATATAATTCCTGCTATCTGTTATCACCCAAATTAGGACGGGTTCCCTGTTGAGTCTGGTTCCTCTTAAGGTTTCTTCCTACTGACATCTCAGGGAGTTTTTCTTTGCCACCGTCGCCGACACCCTTGGCTTGCTCATCAGGCACAATCTCATTATTATCTAAACACATTTCGTCTCACTCATACACACTTCCATACAATTTTCTTTTCACTTTGAGAAGCTGCTTTGAGACAATTACCATTGTTAAAAGCGCTATATAAATAAAGTTGAATTGAATTGAATTACTTTTACCTTATTTTTTTTGCAATTTGCCTGTATTTTGAATCTGGCACTTGAGTTGCTTTGGTTTAAGCAGCTGATTGAAGTAAAACAGTGGAATTCTTTTCTCAGTTCTTCTTAAACATGACTGTAGACTGCTTGAAATTATAAGCAAGTTCATAAGATAAAGGTTATTTGCTCATCACTGATCGCTTCGGCCCTTTGACCTCGAGTAGAAATCAGATGTGGACATTTGAATATAACGTTTGAGAAGCTCTCCGGTAGATGTTACGGTGCGTTTTTTATGTCCAGATCGATGGGTTGTAAAAGTGAGTATGGTAGTAAGTGATAATGTAGTTCTGTGTGAGTGGACGAATTATTGACTGTGTGTGTGTGTGTGTGTGTGTGTGTGTGTGTGTGTGTGTGTGTGTGTGTGTGTAGACGAGCTGTTCTTTGATAACGACATGCCCACGATACGGAGCAGCAGCAGCAGCAGCGAGGGTCTGCCCCGACTCCTCGGCCTCAGCAGGGAAGCGTCGCTCGAGAGCAACGAGGTAACCACGGCAACAAACCCCACCCACATCATCACCACACCCTGCACCTGGGTACATACACACAAAGATTAATACATGATGAAAACCCCTTTCGATTTTCTCTCCAAGGACTCGGACCAGGCCAAGAGAAGCTGCCCGCGACGGCCCAACAAGCCCCATCACAAGGGCAAGAGTCGTCATAGCAACAGTGACTCTGCTGGGAATTATGGGATAGTTCCTACATCCGGACCTCCCCCTTCTTACACAGGTCCCAAGGTAAATTTAAATGTGTTTTTTTTTTATTTTTTTTTTATTGTTTGTTTTAAGTTTTCAACACTTGGCATACGTTTTGTGTGTGTGTGTCAGGACCTGGCGGAATTCCTGGAGCAGATAGGCTTTAGCAAGTATCTCCCGTTGCTAGAGGAGCAGGATATCGACCTGAGAATCTTCCTCACGCTGACCGAGAACGATCTCAAAGAAGTCGGCGTCACGTGAGTCACTGACCACACTTTCCCTCCACACACACACGGATGCTTCTATACCTGAATCCTTCTGTCTGACTTCCCCTCAGGTTGTTTGGCCCCAAGAGAAAGATGACATCAGCGATAGCCCGTTGGCATAGCAACGCCCGGCCACTGAGTGACGCGTTAGAGCAGGCGTATGCTGACAAACTCGAGGCTGAGATGCAGGAGATGGCTATTCAGCTCCATAAGGTGGCCAGTGCTACAGTATAACTCTTATATTTAATCAGTGTGATAAGCTTTTTGAGTTTTTTTTGTGTGTGTGTGTGTGTGTGTGTACCCAGCGCTGTGTCGAGGTGGAGTCTCTACAGGGCCAGGTCTCTCAGGAGAAGGAGCTGCGCACCGTCATGGAGGGCTGCCTGATGGAGGAGAAGATGGCATGGAGGGGCGTGCAGGCGGAGCTACGCGAAAGCGTCAAGCAAATCCATGCCCTGAACAGCACGCTACACACGCTGCGGAACACACACACGCAACTCGCACAGGCTATGGGGAAAGGTCAGCAAGCTGCCTCGCTCTCATTCACACACCCAGCCCTTATTTAGCACTTTTGAATCCATTAGTTACTCAACCGTCCTTGAACTAGCACCTCTTTTATGGTCATTACGGTCATTACTGTTATTCACCCCACAAAAGCCAATTACTTTGTTAGAGCGACGCTTTGCTGCAATTACAGCTGCAAGTCTCTTGGGGTAAGTCTCTATTAGCTTAGCACATCCATCCACTGGGATTTTCCCCCTGTTCTACAAGACAAAGTCAGCTGGGTTGTGTTGGTCTACAACAATCTGTATCAGTTCTGAAAAGTCATGACGCAGGCTCTCGGTTGGATTTAGGTCTGGGATCGTATTTACGAAGCGTCTCAAAGTAGGAAATCGCTCCTAAGTGGCCAAACATTCTCAGAATGATGCAATATTGGTCCTACTTTTAGGAGTAGGAGTAAGAGCTATTTATCAACATGATCAGTGATTTAATATATACTGTACATACACAATTATATATATATATATTTTTTATATAATTATAAAAATTATATATATATATATATATATATATATATATATATAATTGTTGTGTGGCAAACTGACAGGTTTTATGTTTTTAATGCTTTCACAAATTTTCGTCCAATCAGTTTTTATCTATAAAGGGAAGAGTAGGGCAGCATTTTTCCTTTTATTATTTCTTTACATTTAACTCCCCCTGCCGCAAGCAAAATGCTCTCATCCTCTCTCCAGTTTGAGTTTCATTTAAAAATTATTTTGACCAGATTATGACAGTCCTACTATATAGGAGCTTTAAACTGTTGTGATAGGAACAGTCCGGTTAGGATAACGTCATGCAGCGAGTCCACAGATCTATAAGATTCGCCTACGTGCATAAAGCTTTCACACAACTGCAGCTGATTTTACCATTTCGCTTTTCCACCATTTAAAACTACTCAGTGCCGTAAAAAATAACGTGACACGCTTTCCTAGGAGCAGTCCTACTCCTGGCTGAAAGTAAAAGTAGGAAGCTTCATAAGTAAACTGTCCTACTCTGAGCTACATCCTATATTAACTTTCCTGGGAGTGATTCTGAGACGCTTAGTAAATTCGGGACTAGACCATTCCAAGTCATTTAAATGTTTTTCTTTAAACCAATCGAGTGTAGCTTGTTTAGGGACATTATCTCAAATATCAAGCATCCCGAAATGTGTTTCCTCTTCAGAATTGCCCTGTATCTAGTGTATCTCCATTTTTTCCCCTTCAATCCTGTTCAGTTTTCCACTCCCTGCCGATGAAAAGCATACGCACGGCATGATGCTTCCTCCACCATGCTTCACTGTGGGGACGGTGTTCTCACGGGTATGTGAAGGCGTTTTCCATGACGGCCAAACGTGAGTAGAGAACTGGCCTCATGCAGTTGGTAAACTCCCTGTTTACTTATTTTTGTCATTTAGCAATGGCTTTTTTTTTTGGGCCACTCTTCCATAAATCCTTGCTGTGTGGAGTGTCCAGCTTTAAAGTGGTCCTATGGACAGATACTCAGCTATGGAGTTTTGCAGCTCCTTCAGTGTTACCCTTTTTGTTGCTTCTCTGATTAATGCCCTTCTTTTCACCTGACCCTGATTTCATCTGGTATATTAGTTAAAATAAGTTTACTGGTGCTTAATGTTCAAATTTATTTTGGGATATTTCTTAATAACCTGACCCTGATCTATACTTCTCCACAACATAATGGTGCATAATAGCACTGCAGACTTTCAGACCAGGTGACCAGACCATATAGGCTTCTAATAAATTATAAAAAAAATAATAAATAAATAAATAAAAAAATAGAACCACAATGCAAAAAAAGACAAATTACACATTAAGATTTTTTTTTATTTTTTACATGAAATCATATGTGCCACAATTATTGGCACCCCTGATGTTAATACTTTGTACAACTCTCTTTTGCCAACACGACAGCACTTAATCTCCTCCTATAACATTTCACTGCATTCAGATTGGAGAATACAGATAGGGGGATCTTTGACCATTCCTCTTTGTCTTTCTAGATCATCCAGAGTCCTGGGTCCTCTCTTATGTTCTCTCGTCTTCAGCTCACCCCAAAGGTTTTCAACTGGGTTGAGGTTTGGGGACTGAGATGAGCTTGATTTTGTGTCTGCTGAGCCATTTTTGTTTAGATTTTGTCACGTTTTGGGTCATTATCCTGCCGAAAGACCCAGTGACATCCCATCTTCCGCTTTCTAACAGACGCCATCGGGTTCTGATTAAAAATGTCCTGGTATTTCAAAGAGTTCATGATTATCGTCATTGTTAGGGGTGTCAATAATTGAGGAACAGATTCCTGCAAACCGGATAAAAAAAAACATTTTTTTTTTCACTTTTAAAAAGTTTAATTTTTTTCAGTGTGAGATTACACTTCTGCAATAAATAAATTATTTATTATAAGACCAAGAACACATTAACCAGGGGTGCTAATAATTATGGAACTACTGAACCAAATTATTATTTGGCAAAATAATTATTTAGCAAAGGGGGTAAATACTTATGCACCCTCCAGATTTCTCTTTGCTTGTCTTAACTATTGTTTGTGACGAATTAAAAAATATATATTTAAAAGTCGTAAGGGTGTCGCGTTCAAACCCCTCAAAAAAAAAAAAAATTAATTCCAGTTTTAAAAGGCAGCGAAATGGGACAAACTCCAAGAGGGAGTGAATAGTTTCGCAAGGCATTTTTACATGTAGCTAGTCACAAATTTAAACTAGCATTATCTCTCTCTTCCCTGCTCTAGATGGGGCAATGCACTCGGAGATGCTCTCCAAGATGGAGTCATGTGAGGAGAAACTAGGTATGGATAAATGTTCGGGTCAAAGAATAAATAATGTAGTAGAGGATAAAAAGTATATGATATTTAATTGCAACATTTTGAATTGTGTGTAGGTGACGGCCTGAAATCACTCTGCCAGAGTCTACAGAATCTCTGTGCTCCAGAGAAAAGCTCCAACAGCTGGCAGGGAGAATCCTAGCACCTGCATGTGAGTCTCTCTCACAAACAAATGTAGAAATGTGGATGCAAAAATCCCAAGCTTGTTTTATTAAACCTGTAGTGTCTGTGTGTTATAGCTTTTCAATTTATTCTGACAAAATACCCCAACAGTAACTGCAGAGTTTCACTGACGGAGGGTGAACACACAACCCTGAACACGCCGACCTGCCTGAGTTGACCGGGGAGAGGAGAGAGGACGAGAAAAAAAAGAGAGAGATGCTGAAAAACGATCAGTCAGGAAATGAGCCACGAGTAAAGCAGGGCAGTAAATCGACAAGCAGGTGACTCACGTCTGCACTCGACTGACCCGACGGTGTGTAACGGAAAAACAAAGATGAAGACAATCAAGTCTGTGCACACGGAGAGAATGAAAAAAAGCGGAAGACATTCCTCATACGTGACGGAAGAGCGGACTCGAGCATACTGTACTACAAATCGAACCTCGGAGAGCATACGACGTGTAGGAGAGCATACGACCAGGGTGAGCGCCCGTGGAGGCGCTGGACTACGTTACCCATCAGTCACTTACTATGTCCTTCATCACGTGCACCTGGTTTGCGTTTGTTCCTCATTAGTCGGAGTATTTAAAAGACAGTTTCTTTGTCTTGCATCTGTTATATTCCCAAGTTCATGTTTCTAATCAATGTTCGGAGTTTTGCTTAATCTGTGTTTCACCAATGTTGAAGATTAAAGATGAGTTTGTAACTGCGTCCTGTCCATGTCTCATTTGTGACAGCCGAGCGCCATGAATGACAGAACTTGTATCGTTCATCTCAGATTTCTAAGCAACCAGCCGAGTGTTAAAACCTGATACAACTGCAACCTCCAACAACACGCACACGTACGTAATTCAGAAGTAAAGATCTAACATTTATTAAACGCCCCAAATATTTGGGTTGCACAATTCCGTTGAACACAAGAGTGTCCTTTCTTTGACTCAGCTCTTTAAAACCCTTTCGCTGAACCCAGTTCGCTCAGCAGCTGAAAACGGCTAGACATGAGAGAGAGACGGAGACCTTTTGCCGTCTCCTTAATCGCTTGCAGAATGTAAAGCACACCCTGCTGAGCCCTCTGTCCAACATAAAACAGGACATTTTGGCAGCGAAAAACTTGAAGCTCCTCTTTTCAAATCGCTCGTCCAGCACCACAGTCTCCATCTGGAGTCCTTCGAAAGATAAAAACGTCCTCAGAGAGTAACAGCTAGCGCTAATTTTTGTTGCAGATTGTGCATTTTTCAAAGCCGGCACAATAATTATTAAATCAATCATTAAATTTAGAGCTTTTTTGAGTTTTTTTTTTTTTATCATGCTGAAGAATCGTGGCTGGTTTTCACAAGGACAGGTCATAGTAGTCATTCAATTTGGACACAAAGGGAGGAAGGTTAGTGCATGTCCTTGGTAACTGATCGGCCGCAGTGGCGGAGTCACATCGTTGGAACATTTAACTCATGCCGTACTTAAGGGGGTCTTTCCACTGATTAGTCATAGTTTTTGTCATTTTGTGAGTTGTGGAGTTTTGTGCGAGTTCTACAAAACAGACGCGGTTATTTCCCTGGTGGTCTAGTGCCTAGGGTTCAGTGCTAGTCAGCGACAGGTTTGAGCTCTGCTTGTTAAGGCTGATCAGAAGGTTGGCGGTTCAAAACCCACCTCTAACAAGCTGTCGATGTTGGGCGCTCGAGCCGGTCTGCTCCAGCAGGGGTGACCCATATCATGGCTGACCCTGCGCTCTAAACCCAGCTTCCTAAACTAGGATTTTTTCCCCCTTTATTTTGCCAGGAAAAAATCCCACTGAGATCCAAATCTCTTCTACGAGGGAGTCCTGGCCAAAATGGCAGCACATTAAGTTTCACATAAAACCCAAAACACATAGACATCCACTAAAACTATACAAAACATGTACATATTTCCTTCACATAAAACTCAGAGATTTTCGAAACTTCGAGAGGGAAGTTGCTTCTAATGTCAAAGTGTTCTGCATTTCATTCCATAATCTAGGCGCAAAAAAGAGAGACATTTTTCCAAACTCGGTAAATACTCTAGGTACATCTAAAAGTAATTTAGAAGATGATCTTATCCTGTAATTAGGAGTACAATATGATAAAAGATTACAAATGTACCAAGGCAATTCACCCAATAATAATAATGTCTTGGCAATAAATAACAATAAATGCAACTTTCTCCTGATAGAGCGAAGGCCAACCAACCAATGAATACAAAGTACAATGATGAGTGCGTGTAGAGGCGCTCCTCACAAATCGTACAGATATACAGAATCTAACTTTTTTTAGTGTACATAGATTTGCATGCGTATAAATCACATCACCGTAATCCAGCACAGATAAAAACAACAACTCTGAAACCCCAATTTAGGTCTAAGCTTGATATTGAAAAAGATGTTCAATATGAACATTAAAACTATGCCATATCTACTGTCTACTCTTTCCATATAGTCTCCTCCTAATGTTAAAATAGGTGGGACAACTACTTTAATTGTCCTTTACTTACAGTAATTGTACTTTAATATCATCAGAAGAAAATAATTTCACTCTGCTGTAAAGTACTGTATATGTGACAAATAAACGGTTAACACAACTGTTAACACATGATTGGCACTTAACAACAGGTACGGTTTACTACGAAAATGACTTTTAGTTCAGTTTGGCCGGGGAAAACTTGGTGTGATTAAAACACCCAGTGTGTCCTTGTTGATTAAGAAATTAACGAATGTCCTATTCGCAGGGGATTAGTATGAACTGGGGACCTCGTGTGATTTAGAGTTTCGGGATAAGCGAAGCCTGCAAACTTACTCAAAATTACCGACTTATCTCCTGGATTTGATGTTTTTCATACAAATAAATATGTTTGTTATATATGTATGTTTGTATTTATATTGCATGTTACAAATAATATACAAATAAAGATCCCTATTCGCGTATTTATTTAGCGCTTTCTGCGCTCTGTATTGTTGTATAGTGATATGACGCAGCACCCAAAATACTTTCAGAACACTCCAGCGCAGCCTCTATTCTACGCGGAATATGGATAAAGAGGCGCACAGGAAACAAAAACCTTGAAAGAAATAATTATTTACGACCCCGCCAAATGCTGGCGAAATCACAGACACGCTGATCCTCACAGGACTAATAACGGTCACAGACCTCGGTGTTCGGGGAAATATGGTAGATCATTTGCGGGGGAATTTTTCACTTTAAAAATTACCAGACGCGGCCGATTTGCACGAGATTAAGATCAAGGACAACCTCCGCCATTGTTACAAATCACACGAGGGCTTCAGGTAATACTAATCCCGTGCGAACAGGACATACACGACAATCATAAAATGTGCGTAGTGTGATTATTTATTTATTTTTTGCAGCGCTTGATTTGATATACAGTGGAACTTTGGATTGCGAGTAACTTGGTCTATTTGGTCTGTAGGCATTTTGCAAAACAAGCAATGTTTAAAAAAAATGTTTGACTTAATAAACGAGCCAGGGCTTGATATACGAGTATTACACATGCGCTTTGCCCGCTGAGCGAGTAAAGCAAAAACAAGTGTCATTACAGAGGCTCCTTGTTAAAGACGTTCCCCAACAGTGCAGTGTTTCCGTTAGCGTGTGTGTGTGTGTGTGTGTGTGTGAGAAAGTCGTCCTACACAGTAGCCCCCTTCCTCCTCTCATCTTACTTCAGCTTCACACACACAAATACACATATACACTGCTCTTTCGGGATTCTTTTCAAAGGTAAAGTTCAGGTTAATTTGTTTTACTTTTACTTTACAGTTTGTATTAATACTTTTTTGTATTTGTTTGACAACGTTTCATCACTCCTTATCAGAAAATTCCAGTCGGTCCATAACGTGACTGGAACACCAGACTCGAGTCTCTTTCCGTTTTTATTGTATCTTTTAAGGCTTATACACTGAAGTGATGAACGTGCTGTACAGTCGTGTTGTTGCATTAACAGGAGAGACTCTGAAGAGTCATAAACCGTCCTCGATCTCACCTCCCGCTTCATGAATCCCACTTGTGCTCGGATTCGCACTGGTTTCTGCGTACAGCCGATAGATGAGAGCGGTCACGGCATGCGTGTCGAATTCATATCAAGGCGGAAAGACAAGGAACGCAGTTTTATTGCTGCAGGCTGTGTTTCATTAACAACAGAAATGATGGAGTTGAGATTATTTACAACTCGGATCTATATTTGATTTGACAATGCAGCATTTTAAAGTTTCAAGTGGAACAAAAGTGCGTCTGTAGAAGAGCGGAATCTCACAGAGATACATTCCGTGGCTGGTTTTCGGTCTTTGTGTGTGTGTGTGTGTGTGTGTGTGTGGGGTTGAGAGAGTGTCTTATTAATTGTCCGTAGCAGCACTTTCATTCATTCACACACACACTCGAATACATTTCAGAATGTCAGCGTGTGTGTGTGTGTGTGTGTGTGTGTGTGTGTCAGGCATATTCACACAGGTGTCCACACCCGGCAGGACAGTGATTGGAGCTCTTGAGCCACTCCATGACATGCTCCAGATGTCCGCCGTGGCTGCAGCCCTGACACCACACGAACAGACCTTTCACAACGTGGTGACACACCGCACACACACTCGCACACTGGTGGCACCTGCGGCACAAAAATAAACACGAGAGAAGAGAGGTTGAGGAGGCGTGTGTGTGTGTCTGTGTGTGTGTGTGTGTGTGTGATGAGAGCGTACCGGTCACATATCCAGCCCTTGTTGCTCATGGGTCGTTTGCAGTTGCTGCAGTTGATGTGCAGTGTGGTGGACGCCTGGTTCAGACAGGTGATGGCGCCGCACGTGCTCAGTTTAATCACCTCGTTGCTGACGTTCCACAGCTCGAACCTCTGCAGCAGGTCGATGTAGGACATGTACCAATGTTCCTGTGAGACACACACACACGCACACACTCTGATTACACACCTACGTCTAACTCATCTGCCCTAGATGAATGAAACGGAAAAGGTTTAAAAGTAAAACCTGTGTGAGCTCGTCGATCTCCTTGCGGATTCGTTCCCCGAGCACGATGAGGGCCGAGACGGCCATCTGGACGTCACCCTGCTCGGCGTAGTAGGCCAGCGTGGCCTTGACGATGGCGTTGAAGAAGCCGTGAGGCAGGCGTGGCTGGAAAAGCAGCTGAGACACCGAGATCAGGCTGAAAGACTCCATGGGAGTCAGGCACACGCTCTCCGCCTCGCCCCCGCTCGCCTGTGGGGACTCGGCGTTCTCGGCCAGCAGCTCGGGCGCCGTGGCGTGCTCCACGATCTCGTGCCGCAGCGGGAATGCTTCCTGGGGCAGGGAAAACTCCGCCTCCTCTGCTGCAAAGAAAGCGAGAAGGCGGTAATCCTTATACTAAACCCGGATTGAAAAAGCTGTAAGGTTTGAGTGGTTTTAAGATTTGGCACGGTTTGTGCTCGTGTTGTTGTGTATCTGACCTGCCTGATTGTCGTGCTCCATGCTGTACAGATCGTCGTCGTCCAGCTCGGCCTCTCCGAACAGGTACTCGGCCTGACCGTCACTGCCCTCCGTCTCTTCGTTTTCTGGAAGGAGAGTGCACAGAGTATAGACGTTTCTTAAACTAAATAAGGCTGAAACGATTCCTCGAGTAACTCGAATAATTCGATTACAAAAAATGATCGAGGCAAAAGCTTCTGCCTCGAAGCTTCTTTTAATTAAATTTAAACGCTTGCTTTTTTTGCGCAATTATTTGTTGACAGCGCGCTTTTGACAAAGTGCGCTTCCGGATGCAAGCCGCCAGTAAACACCAAC
>JAQMYL010000033.1:4034132-4056018 GCA_030014365.1 Clarias pachynema | reverse complement strand
CTTTTTTTAGTTTTTGCATCTGAGAAAAGGCTTTAAAATAAGAATGTATGGCACTGTAATGCACTTAATTCATCTCACTCAACTTTAATACCCCTAATCTCACCTACACGGTTTCGCGCGGTGGCCGGAAGTACGGGTCATAAGAGTTTTGGCGCCGCGATTATGTTTCCATCTTTCCGCGCAAAAAAAAAAAATTTAAATAACGTTAAAAATGCGTACATTTGGCGGTTCTCGCAGAAGCCTACGGACCTTGCAGAACTTCGTGGATCGTCGGCGGGCAGTCGCGGCGGCTCTCGGTGCCTAACACCACATCTCACCGTGAGTCAAACCGCATAGGTGAGATAGGGGTATAAGCTATTCCTTTTTTTTATTGTGAATAGTGACAATGTTTATTTTTGATAAAATGTTGTATGCATTTTAAAAATAAAAGTTGATTTTTCTAAAAAGAAAACCAATTTCTGTTATATATTTTACATTGCTGTTTAATTAAGCAAAAGTACATTTTATTCGATTACTCGATTAATCGATTACATTTTTGGTAGAATACTCGATTACTAAAATATTCGATAGCTACAGCACTAAAACTAAATGATACGCATTCAAGCTTTGGATAATATTTATCACCTGAACAGTAACTTTAACATCAACCTACATCAATTTATGCTGACATACACTGCGTGGTCTCAAAAAAATAAATAAATAAAGGAAAAAATTTATTCAATCAATCAATTTGGATTTTGTTACAGCGCCAATTCATGTTTGAAAATGATTCCTCGTTTTCACATTCAGTACATTCAGGTCGTTCATTTTATTTCCACATGACGTCGCCCAGTCTCGACCTGAGCGACTGAAGCAACCCCAGATCATAACACTGTCTGCAGAGACTTGTACAGTGGACACTATGCATGATGGGTGCATCGCTTCATGAGCTTCCCTTCTTACCCTGACACGCCCATCACTCTGGAATAGGGTCAATCTGGACTCATCAGGTCACATGACCTTTTTCCATCGCTCCAAAGTCCAATCTTTAAGCTCCCTAGCAAACTGTCTTATGTTTTCTTAGGGACACACAGCTGTTTAGTCCCAATCCTGCGAGTTCTCATTACATTACGTTTGTAAGGAAATGCGCTTACTTTCACTATTAAACACAGCTCTGGTTAATTTTATTTTTTTTACTATGCAACTTCACCATGCGTTTAAGTCATTTTTGGCACAAAGCTGACGGTTCAGCACTATCCTTCCAGGTTTTTATTTTGTGTTGATGGGTTTTTAACTCAGTTCCAGTCATTTTTTTTAATCTCCCAAGTTCTTTGCTTGATGCAGCCATATAATTTGAAAAACCCTTCTAAAAAGGTGACCTTTTTTTGGCCAGGCGGTGTAGTTTGTGATTCTTGCGGGTCAGTTTGTTGAACTAGATTTATTGCTCATGTGAGAAGTGGTTGCGTGCCACTAAAGCGAATAAAGTCTAAATAAAGTGTGTGTGTCTCACCATCGTTGTTGAGGTTAGTCTCCAGGTTGTGCAGGTTGTCCTGTCTATTCTCTTTGTTTCTCTCGTTTAGAGCGGCACTCATATCCTTCAAACTGAAACTTAAAACAAAATCATGTCACACACGCCGTCACGTTCACTCCAACGCCCTAAAACGGCTGTTGACCCGCACAAGTCCACCCGTACCTGTTCATGAGGGGTGCGTTCCCCAGTTTGCTCATGTTGTGATTGGCTGGTGGTGTTGGGTGACCCGGGTCAGAGTACATTATCCGCAGCATGGTCCATGTGGTTGACACCTAGACATGAACACATTACAAGTGTTAACGTGTAACATACAGTGATGTCAGACAGCCGTCAGAGACGCCGTGTCATGTCGGCACACCTGAGGTCTGTTGAGCTCTTTGGCGACCTTGGCGTTGTGGTCACAGAGCTCGGCGAAGGGTCTCCCGCTCAGCTGGTACCTGCGCGCCGTCTCGATGAACCAGTCCATCCTGGTGCCACTGTCGGGATCGCACTCGAAAACGCTGAGCACGCTGGAGACCTGTGCGAAGCGCTCCATCACGTCATGCTTCTTGAAGAAGAAGATGGGGTAGCGGCGGTCTCCGCCCGGGCACGGCTTGAGCCCGCCCTCGGCCACCATCAGGCTCTCCTTGGCGGCGAAGGCGAGGTCTCCGAACAGGCCGAAGCTGAGGCCTTCGGGGTTGGCGCGCACCTCCGGGCGACTGGCGTCGTTAAACATGTGCTGGTACAGAGTGCTGTCCTTGGAGCCGGAGAGCAGGACGTCAGGGTCGTGCTGGTTGCGCCACACGATGCCCGTGGCGACATCCTTGTGCTCCTCGAAGGTGGCGAACGGGATGTAGGGCCGACGCACGTCCCAGACGTAGATGTTGTGGTCCACCATCATGGAGCATGTGGCGAGGTGCCAGCGACGCTCTGGACGCCACTTGACCCGTGCCACCGACGCGATGGTCTGGACGCAATAGATCTCTTTGGCACGGTTGGTCGTCATGTCCCACACTTTTACCATCTTGTCACGCCCACCTGTCGCTAGCCATCCTCTGGAGAGAGAGAGAGAGAGAGAGAGAGAGAGAAAGAGGGAACAAATGCAACATAAACATGTAGAGTTTCAGAATTAATACTTAAAAATCCTGCCATAAATTATAGTTTTTTTAATAATATTTGTATTGTGTTCATCAGCAAACCTACCTGTCCTCAGGATGCCAGTCACAGCAGAACACCGGGCCTGTGTGTGCAGTGAACATCCTCTCATAGCGGTCAGGTCTGCGGATGTCCCACAGCTGCACGTTCCCATTCTCGAATGACGCCGCAAACGTGAAAAAGTCCTTTGTGCTGAACTGCACGTCTCGGACACTCTCCGACTGACCTGAGCGTGCACAAACACACACACACGATCATTTAGTGTTTCTCATACCGGTCACACTGAAGTTCTGATTTTTCGTGAACCTTTATCTGTCTCTCTGTATATACGTGTTTATACTCTTCGTTTACCGGAGAAGGTGCTGACGCTTTCCTTCTTGCGCAGATCGAAATACTTCATGAAGCCGTCCTGAGAGCCGGAGAGCAGCATGTGCGCCTCACTGGGATGGAAGCACACCTTGTTGACGGTGCGTTTGTGCTCGGCGAAAAGGTGCTCCTGCTTGTTACGGCACGGCCGCGACAGGTTCCACGTCACCACCGCGCCGTTGGTGGCCGCCGTAGCCAAGAGGCTGTCGTCGGCCTGGTGCCACATGACGTCGGCGCAGCTGAAGTTCAGCGACGGCTTGCGGCCCACGCGCAGGTTCAGGCGCTCCACGAAGCCTTCCTCTTCAATAGCAAAGATCTTGAAGATGTTGCGCCCAGCCACCACCACCTGTGAAGAAAAGGGGAGGGCGGGAAAGCACGGATCAGCACAATACCATATACTGGACTTTAAATTACACAGAATTTTTCATTTTCAGATGCATCTGTCAATCCGAATATGATAGGCGTGGCCTCTGTGTATATCGGTCTGACTGTCGTAGGCGTGGCCTCTATGTCTGTTGGTCCCACTGCCGTAGGCGTGGCCTCTATATCTGTCGGTCCCACTGGCGTAGGCGTGGCCTCTATATCTGTCGGTCCCACTGGTGTAGGCGTGGCCTCTATATCTGTCGGTCCCACTGGTGTAGGTGTGGCCTCTATATCTGTCTGTCCCACTGGCGTAGGCGTGGCCTCTATATCTGTCGGTCCCACTGGCGTAGGTGTGGCCTCTATATCTGTCGGTCCCACTGGTGTAGGCGTGGCCTCTATATCTGTCACTTCCATTGTTAGAGGCGTGACCTCTGTGTGCATCAGTCCAAATGTTGGAGGTGTGGCTTTTATATCTGTCAGTCTAAATATTGTAGGCATGGCCTCTATATCTGTCAGTCCCACTGGCGTAGGCATGGCCTCTATATGTAAGTTTCATTAATAGAAGTGTGTCCTCCGTATCTGCCAGTCCCAATATTGTAGGCGTGGCCTGTTTTACTAGTAATTGTTAGTAAGTAAAGAAGAGGAAAGAAATGTAGAAACCTGCGTGGCATCCCGGCACACACTGATGGCGTTGGCTGGAGCATCCAGGAGGCAGAACATTGTTCTGCCACTGATGGTGCCAACAGAGGTCATCTTCTCCATCTCAGCCTGAAAGAGAAAGAGAGACAAAGAGAACATCAATCATGCTAAAGGTCATTTGCAACTATGACTTCAGACATGTGTGTTTGAGCAGATTTAAGGAAGAGGTCATGGTCATATCATATGAATCAGGTGTGTTAGATCAGAAAGTTTTACTAGACTATGTTGAATAAAACCATATGTAAAAAATGTTTTTGCAGTCCTGAGTTATTCACTGTTACACACTCACGTTTCAGGCTAAAAGCCGCTCCACAGTGAGAAACCACAGCTCAGTTCCTGTCTTAAGCTTCTTCCTCTTCTTCAGCTCCTTCTTCACCCCAACACATGGGCATTCTTGTGTGGTGGTGGCACTGCTCACATTAACAAGCGTGACTATTTAAAGACAATGGAGGAGCCTCGTACATCCAAGTCAGTTTTGATGAACATAAATAAGGAACCACAGCGTCGTTTATCAGAGCTGGAAATTTGTGTGGTGAGACTTTGCCATTAAACGACGTGGCGCCATCACATGGCACAAAGTCTCGCTGCAGCCATCATCACCTCTTACGGAATAACATTTCTGAGGAGACACAAGACATGACAAACGTAAGGAATAAACCAAATAATCAACAACGATGTGCATTAGTGTTAGAACCAATACACATCTGCGTGAGATGTGAAGTATAATACGTTCATACAATAATATAATCCTTGCAGCTGTAAATATCATCTAAGGTGAAGTTGAACTGAAGACGAATCAACGGCTTTCGACCAATCAGAATGGAGAATTCGACAGCACTGGGATACAACATGATACAATAAACAGTTATTTAATATATTTACTTTTTTTTTTAATTAATATTTTATTATATTTCATGCACATCATTTTTTAAAAAGCTGATAAAAATAGCAAAAGATAAGAACACTATTAGATATGGGGGGAAATGATTATATTATAAATCTATATTCTTTGAAAAGTGAGAAAAATATTGTTATAAGGAACGGGCGACATTTAATTACTCACTAAAGGTTTAAGATTGGAACAAAAACGGGTGGAGATGTCATATCGCATCGGGATATTTATACTTTTAGAATCGCAGTTTTAATCGAATCAACACAGAGGTATCGTGATAATATCGTATCGGCTGCACCCTGGTGATTCACATCATTACTACTTACTGCTGTTGTCACACAAGCCGCAGTCACGGTTATTAATTTTTTAATAACGCACCTGATTGGTCCACCGGTCAACAAAACGCACCAATCATCACGCGGCTCTCAGTCAACGTTTAACGGTCTGTAATCAATTCTTTTTTCCCTTGTTAGGTGTTAATTAGCCAGCAAGCTAACAGCAAAACAAAACAAAACCAAAAGTTAGCACACGGCTAAGTCTGGCTGTGAGAACGAACCACCGCGGTTTTTTTTTTTTTGTCTTTCGAAAACACAAATATCCGTATTTTTTCCACAGTTTTAATGATTTGTAAGCGAGGGAAGTTTAATAACTCGAACTAATACTGACCTTTTCAAAACAAACGTGAAGCAGTGTAAAGGCAGAACTGGCTCTGGGAAGAGCACGCGGACACGGACATGCCAAAATAAAGGACAGAGACAAATATTATTATTAATAATTTTAAAAAATTATAATAATAATAACAGTAGTGGTGGTGTTAGCGCAAGGTTTGAAAATAATTGTTGTTGTTTTTTTTATTTTAAAAAAAAAAGAAAAGAAAAAGAGGAGGACACCGGAAGTGTATCCACGGTAGCGAGCTTCAACTTCCGCGTTTGAAAACCTCATGCACTGAGACACTGATCCGAGACCTGCTTTAAACTTTTGCTCTACTTCAGTAAAGAGGTGAAGCACTTTCATGCATTAATTTTCCCTGCACAGCATTTATTTCTTTATATTTTAATGCACCTTAATGTATGCAAAAAGTGTTCATTAAGAGTGTACATTAGAATGATCTGACATTGACACTCTAACTTATTTGATTTAACTTTGCATGATAACTTTGAGTGATGCTTCAGTCTTTTCGTCTGTCTCGCTCTCTGGACTTTTTATTCCTATCTTTATTCCCTGTTCAATTACACTATATGGACAAAAGTATTTGGCCAAACCTGTTCATTATTAAATTCAGATGTTTCAATCAGGCTCCTTATCCCCAGTGAAGTGCAATCCTATTGCTTCAGCATACCAAGACATCTTGGACAATGTTATGCTTCTATGCAACTTCGTGGCAGCAGTTTGTTGAAGGCCCTTTTCTATTCCAACATGACTGTATCCCAGTGCACAAAGCAAGGACTATAAAGACATGGTTTGATAAGTTCAGTGTGGAAGAACTCCACCGGCCCTAACACAGACCCCTGACCACAACACCTTCGAGCACCTTTGGGATGAACTGGAGCAGAGATTGTGAGCCAGACCTTCTCGTCCAACATCAGTGCCTGACCTCATAAATGCTCTACAGAATGAATGGGCATGAATTCCGACAGAAACACTCCAAAATCTTGTGGACGGCCTTCCAAGAAAAATGGAAGCTGTTATAGCTGCAAAAGGGGTACAGACATATTGAAGTATACTGTATATATTTGAATACAATGTCATTGCAGGTTTGGACAAATACTTTTGTCCATATAGTGCAGATCAGCTTCCAAAGCTTGACATTTCATGCTGCTGTCTTATCATAAGGTTTGGTTCTTGCAAGCTGCACCTGGTCCCTATAAATGCATTAAAGCATCAAAACTTAGCTGCTGCTTCTCTGAACTCTGGTCTGGTTCCTCTCAGGAAGTTGCTCATTTAGCTCATTAGCTATAATAATTGGTTTACATGCAGATTTCTGTAGATCTGATTTATTGTTAAAAGTGCCTTACAAACAGAATGTAGTTAAATATCAGTGAATTGTATTTCCTTTCTTTATCAGTCTGTTAGCATGTCCGGAGGAGAGTGTCTGTTCCACTCCAAGGACCCGGCCGTATGGAGAGGCATTTATGCGAAATACTGGGTTGTGGTGGAAGCAAAGACTGCTGGGAAGAAGGGATCAGGGAAACTGTTAGAACTAGAGAAGTGGTAACTGATAGCTAAACTACATCATTACCCAAAAGCCTTCTAATAAACCATGCATCCACATACTGTAAATATAAAAAAAATACAATATAGTAATCCTTTATCAAACACATGACACAATTCAGGTATCAGGATGAGCTCCCGGCGGCCATTTTAGCTCGGACAGAGCGTTCTTTGACGCAACCTGAACTGGTCAAACTTATGGAGTGGAAATTAACCGTAAGTACACTTTGAAAAGCAAACTCGTATTCATTCATACTTTCTATAATAAAAATTTAAAGAACTTATTCTGCAAGACGAACCCAGAAAAACTTATCCGCTCTCACTCTCTCACAGAGGGGGAAGTTCCGTCCCCGGCTCAAGCAGCTGATTGGCTCCAACAGCGAGGAGGCGGTGCTTCATTGCACTAAGAAGGCCTTCGCTCTCCTTCCTGACGTCCAATCGGCAATCGCAGAACTGAGCACGCTCAAAGGGCTTGGACCTGCGACAGCATCAGGCAAGTATGCAAGGGTAGACTATGAAACAAAATGATCATAATATAAAATTTATCCTTTGATTTTTCTCCCTTGTTCTCTTGTAGCTGTTTTAGCAGCAGGAGCTCCTGAAGAAGTCGCCTTCATGGCTGATGAGGTCGTAGAGAGCATCGCCGAGCTGAGACCTGTTCGATACACAGCTAAGCACTTCTCCCTCTATTTGGAGAAAATACTGCAGAAAACACACCACCTCAACAAAGGTAATGTGTTAATATCAGTAATGAATACTTGATAGAGGTTTTATCAAATGTGATTCATATGGTGCTTTCCATCACTATGTCCTTTATTCAGAATCTGAATAGATGTTTATAGATATCAATTCTTGTCTCTCAGCGGACACTCAGCGTGATTGGACCCCTCATAAGGTGGAGTTGTGCTTATGGGCGTGTGCTATAGCCAGTGAGATTCAGCCCACCCTGCTGGAGGAGTTTCCCCTGAGTTACAGCACCAACAAACAGACCAAATTGGATCCCAAAGGGGACGAGACCCAAGAGCGGCCACCTAAAAGACGCAAAACGGACTAGTGTAATGCATCGAAGCCCAGTGCTTTAAATAAGATGCTGTACGACATATAATAATTCTAAACTGCCTAACTTGTTAAACTCTTTTTTTTTTTAAATAAGCAATTAAAAATTGGCCTTTAAATGTGAAGCTCGGAATCTAGGCATCAATATTATCAAAATTAGTGTCCCTAAAATTCAGGGCGGTAAAAACATATTTAATTCTGTTCCAGCAGAATTTCATTATCACATAAATGTGCTTTATGTTAATGTGATATGACTTCAGGCTCACTCTGTCTGACTCTAGAAATTAAATAATACATCCACCTTTATTTTTCACCTATAATTTGCATATCTGTAATTAATAATATAGTACGAGGGGTGTTCAAGTCAAACCGAGACTTATGATTGTCCAGAATGACCAGAGAGTCATTATGAGAGTTAAAAATCTCCCTTTATTTCTATATATAATCCCCTGCTACACTAATGTACCTATCCTAGCGTTTCACTAGTGCTGTATAACATCTGAAATGCTGGCCTCCCAGGAACTCCATTAGTTCACCAAACATGTGGAAATGCCTTGGAGCGAGGGGTCAAGGACTGTATGGCAGATGTGGCAATAACTCCCAGCCGAGTTCCTATAATGTGCAAGTGGTGTTGCTGTATGATTGTGTGTACAGTTCCCACTGACAGATGCTTCTCTTCTGTACGTTGGTGACAAGTTAGGTGTCAATTTTCAAGGATCTAGTGTTTTCTCGCTGAATTTTCACAGGAACGACTGCAGTGGGCTCCAAGCCACCTCAGCCAGCAGGGATGTACGGCCTTCTTTAAAACATTTGCACAGTTCAAATGTTTTTCCTGCAGCTAAGAGTCTCATCACCGTACTGCACTTGAAGTCTGCTGCAGTGTTTTATGGCTTCATTCACAAGAAATTCATTCAGTCCTGGTTTGACTTGAATACCCCACGTATAATTTAATTTATTTATATATTGTGCAAATATTTATATTTTCACATATATCATACCATATATACCATAACAGGGGATATGGAGGGTTACCATATTTCTTATGTTGGCCACATTTTCAGAGGATAATAAACAGTAAAAGAAATAACTTAGTAGGTAATTAAATGATAAAATAGCATTAAGGATAACACCAACTGATGTTGGATGAGAAGGCCTCCGTTCCAAAGGTGCTCGATGGGATTGAGGTCAGTCACTTTATAGCCCCTTTATAGTCCCTGCTTTGTGTAGTGGGGCACAGTCATGTTGGAATAGAAACTGTTGCCACAAAGTTGAAAGCATAGCATTGTCCAAGATGTCTTGGTATGCTGAAGCATTAAGATTGCCTTCACTGAGTGCCTTCCAAAATTAACATGTTTGGCCAAATAGTTTACCCTATAGTCAGCATTATATTTGTGAATTACTGGATCGGATAACAGGTTGGATTTGAAACTAAAACAACAGAGAGGACCTGATGTTGATCCTTGTAGGTCCCTGTGTTGAACTTTAAAAAAAAAAAAAGAAAAAGAAAAAAGAAAAAAAATCTCAGGTTTAGTAGGCATGTTTGTGCAGATTTGTTTCCTTAAATTGTGTATTAAAATGATTACATTGTTTTTAATATCTATCAGTTTAATAATGGCCTGTTCTTACCGGTGTCCTTCATCAGTAATTTCATCCCCCTCATGTTTCACAAGAAGTGCTTATCTCTACGTACCATTTAAAAGAAAGGTGAGAACATTAACAGATTGCAGCTATCTACAGAGATCGCTTACTAGCTTTACCTACAGTAGCAGGCTGGTTTACATTAGTGTCACTTATTTCATATGCAGTGTGTCAATATTTAGTTGCTTAATATCTAGCAAAATATTACTTTGTCAGCCATCATGGACACAAAGCTGCTAAAGAGTACGTAGGTACAGATACATCATCGTATTAGCTACAAAATCCTATTAGCTAACCACCTGGCTGATGTATTAATTAAGCTTCCTAATTTCTAGCTGCTCAGACTAGCTGATGTGGCTAATTGGGTTTAATGGTTTAAGATGAGTTTTGAACATTTGTAGACTGTTTCTGGATGGTCAGGCTGACTAGACTGCTTAGTCAGGATGGGTCTAGTCAGGTTGGTTCCAGCTCATCTGGCTAGTTGGGTTTGAAGGTTTAAGATGGGTTTTGAAGATTTGAAGACTGGTTCTAGCAGGATCTGTATGGTCAAGCTGACCAGACTGACCAGACTGATTGGTCCAGCTGGTCAATCTGACTCTATTTGTAAGCAGGTCCTAGCTGGTCAGATTGCTTTAATGTGATGATGGTTCTTGCTTTGATGATAAATTGGGAGGAGGACTGGGAGGAAAACTGGCCAACAAATGTGACCAGCTAAACATCAGCTAGACCAGGTGTAAAGATTAGCTAAACCAGCTAATTATATACATATAAGACTAGATAAGCACAAGTGTGAAAGTAAAGAACATGTCTTGCTTGGTTGACCACATTTAAGGTAAGGGATAAATTAGGATTTATACCTCACCAAGGAGGAGAATGTGTGTTTGAAATGTACAGCTGTCGTTTTCTCAGCACACAGATTCAGATCACAGCTTGTTTTTTTTATTCCTCACAGCTGGAAAATGAAAGCAGATACAATGAAAAACGGTACAAAGGAATGAAAAAATGAACAGAAAAAAAACAGCAATAGAAAATGTCTCAGCTTCAGACATTTAAAAAGTACATCATGTAAATCATAATGAATTTCATATAAACTACATATATATATTTATATACATCTCTTTTCATCCTTAATCCCACTGGAATAAAATAGACGCTTAGCAATTCTTTCTTTTTTTTTTTTTTTTTTTCCAAAGCTTCAGTCTGTAAACTGCTTTTTCTTTTGTTTTTTTTAATTCGTTGAAACGAGTCGACGTTTCTTGGCACCATTTGGAAGTTGTTTGGAATACAAATTGGCGAATGGACTACAGGTAAGATGGCAGCACAGAGAGGAGCAGAGTGATGAGCTCATAGCAACATGCATCTTTGTAATCAACAACTACAGCAGCGCCAACGGCATCAGTCCGGTTGGGAGATCTGGCTCAGACAAACAACGGCAGTTACTGGTTGTGGTGGTTTGATGTAGATGAAGCTTTCGGAAAAAACGGAGGCCTGAAAGTTACGTCCCAGAATTCCACAGGAGACAGCAGTACAGTTGAGACTCCATTAAAGATTGATGTGTTAATATGCACCCTTGTCAACTTCTACTCTCGATTTGAAAAGCACTTCGAAACTAGTAGGTATAACATCCTGCGGCGTAGCTGATGTGCTAGTTCCACGTAGAACTCTTAACGAGCTCCTGCTTTCACAAGAATGGACATGGTGAAGTTTTATTGGTGTTCATAAATATGCTATTAAATATCGGGGCAGATATTTCTGGTGAGATATATTTAGGGAAGTGTTTGAGTAAGATAGCTTTCTATTAACTGTTAGCTACATTTAGTTACGAAAATACCACCTACAACGAAAATACACATTCGACTTTGGCAGAAATGTTGCTGACGTTTACCTTAAAAAAAACTTGCTAACGTGCCCTTACGCTAGTTAGCTAGCCTCCTATGTTGTAGACCACAAAATAAAGCATATACATTTCACAAACCTTTCACAGAAGTCTGTAAATGTAGCATTTGAATAATTGTACTTGTAAAAAAAAAAAAAAGTGTAAAGCTAGATAAGGTAACAAAGTTACAGGTCATATTTGTTTAGATACATGGCATTATGTCAGGCTTTCTGTCTCACTAGTTAGCCTGTGAGCTATCAGATTATTAGCTATCTGCTAGTCATGGCTTTTGATTTTTTTTTTACTGACTCTTCCATTTGTGTTGCTATATTTTTGTTAACCAAACAATATTTAGATTTAGTTTTTTTTCTCAGTTGTACTTGCTAGCATGAATTCTAATAAGATCTAATATTAAACAATTGTATTGGTTATTATAAGGATTCTCTGAATGGGTTCTCGCTGATAAAGAAATCCTCTGTTGTACAGTTCTACATAAAGATTTTGAGGATATTCCCAGTGGGATAAACTAATATATCTTTATAGGCTTCACCATTACTTATAATAGTGTTGACCCTGTTATGAAAATCATTTATATTTTATTGCTCCTGATTACCTTTAGAAACAGTATTGTCTGGTATTTTTTAGGGAAATCAGATTTCCATACTTGGTTCTGCACCTGATGTTTACAGCCATGCTGCCTCAAACGGCTCATCTGACAAACTTCAGTCGTGCTGACTCAGCTGTAACATTAATGCATAATTCCTGGGTTTTAAGGGGGAAGAATACCTGGGAAAGTCAACAAGGGCATGTTAAAAATGATACTGGAATGCACTCCTGATTTTGTCTTTATTTTGCCTCTTGTATCATCTTTCCTAACCCTTCTTCTAACACCTCTCAGTGCAAGGAAAAATTGCAAAGGGGAGATGAAAAGTGGGAGTTAAACCAGTATTGGAACACAGGGTTCGACTGACAGTACTTCACAGCCTCTAACACAGACATTTACACACCTTTCCTTAAGAAATAAGGAACAGTCTGACATAACAGTCTGATGTGCTACTCTGATTTCTCTCAGAACTAATTAACACATCTTTTTTTTTTTTTTTTTTTTAAATATACCATTTTTATAGTATTTACCTCCTTCATCTTCTTCCTTACCTTCGTGCAGTTAATCATGCTCCCACTTCCCGCTTCTTCCTCGTCCCTCATTTCCCAATCTTTCACTTTCGTCTTCCTTATGGGCCTTTCATGCACTCTGATGAAGATTCATGATCCTTTTACCTCCTAACTCTCCACACAGCACCCTACAATAAATTCACAGCCACACAGTGTTCCAACTACACACTCCAACTCCAGCAATAAGCAGATCAACAGATCAGATAGAAGCCTCGGGTTTGGTGTCTCCAGGGCTTTGATAAACAGGAAATCAATTGCAATGAATATTGAGCCCGGCTTGTTGAAATTGAGAGCATTTTGGGGTCAGAATTGGCTAGGTGGTCTATCACCAAGGAGAAATTCAACCTGATAGTTAAATGCTAAGCTTGCTTACAGGTGTAAAGAAAAATAAGTGTAAGACAAACATATGGCCAAATATCACACTTTAAATTACCACAGGCCTAAACATTTTGTGTGCTTTTTAGGAAATGGCGTTTGTTATTATCATGGCGCACTATAATTCTATGGTTGTCCTTTCTGACATCAATAATGGGTCACTGGTCATCAAAAAAGGTCAGGGGTAGTTCAGTGGTTAAGGCATTGGACTACGGTTCGTAAGGTCCCAGGTTTAAACCCCATGACCACCAAGTTACCACTGTTGGGCCCTTGAGCAAGGCCCTTAATCCTCAACTGCTCAGATGTGTATGAGCAGTTAAAAATGTAAGTCACTCTGGATAAGAGCGTCTGCCAAATGCTGTAATGTAAATGTCTTCCCAGACATGATGCCCCCATTGAAGAGTGGTCCTCCTTAACATCAAGTCTCATCCTTCCTTAAATCAAGAGAGGTCATCCATAACATCAAGGCTTATCCTCCCTTAAATAAAGATTGGCTCTTCTTTAAATCAAGAGAGGTTCTCCCTTAAATCACAAGTGATCCTGCCTTAAATCAAGAGTGACCTCTACATAACATCAAGAATGGTCCTCCCTTAAATCAAGAGAGGTCCTCCATAACATCAAGGCTTATCCTCCCTTAAATAAAGAGTGGTTCTTCCATAAATCAAGAGAGGTTCTCCCTTAAATCACAGGTGGCCCTGCCTTAAATAAAGGGAGGTCCTCCTTAAATCAAGAGTGTTTCTCTCTTAAATTATGACTGGTCCTTCCTAAAATCAAGACTCATCCTCCATTAACTCATGAGTGGTCCTCCCTTAAATCAAGAGGGGTCCAAATCAATAGATATCCTCTCTTAAATGTCAGATGGTCCTCTCTTAAATCAAGAAAGGTCCTCCCATAAATCAAAGGTGGTCATCCCTTAAATTTCTCCTTTTCCCCCTTCCATGTTTGTGCTCACTGTAGCGTTGTCCCAAATCAACCTCGAGTATTTCAACTTGGCTACACAGAGAATAGTGAAGATGATTTAAGGCCTTTTCTTCAAACAGCCAGTTCAACCAATGTTCGTTGCAATTGACCCTTTGTGTAGTCCACAAGGACCCTGACAATAATGTGAGTTTGAGGTGCTGTGTTGTTTTCAAGCACATCTCGCATCATCATCACGCAGCTCAACGCACAGAAGCCGCAAGCATTGAACGGTGACTGGAATAAATAGCGGTACAAATAGAAGTATACAACTTATGGCACAAAAGTTCACAACAACACACACCTGCAACATTGTCGTGCTTTTCAAAAAGGTCAACATCCCCCCTACCACCCAACCGTTCCCTGGTCCTGCATCTGTCTCATATAACAACCCCCCCACACCCCCATCCCACAGCAAAGTTAGGAACGTAAACAAAAATAAAGGTATTCAATAGTGTTGAATATACAATTTGACATTAGCAGCTTAGCGAATGGTAACTTGGCACTGCAGAATTGAGTACTTTGTAGTGTAAGGCCTTTAGAAATCCTCACATGGATGAGATTTCCTGATATCTGGCAACCTTAGAGTGAAAAATGCCCATGTAGGGTCTGTCCCAAACGCTAGCATTCTGACTTTAACATCAGCCATGAAACAAAATAAAGCAAAACAGACAAAACCAAATTCATTTTACCAAGCTTTGCAGTTGCCACAAAGTTTTTCTCAGTAGTGGCATGAAGACTTGTATAAACCCATAATGCTCTAAGAGTCTATGTAGGTTACAAGCAGTGAGTGAGGTTAGCAAATGTAAAACTGGAATGGTAATTTAAAAAGTGTAAAATTTACTAAGCATTTACAGATAACTGCGTTCTGTCAGGCTTTAGCTAAGGGTCTTGATTTATGAAGCTTGAGTTCTGTTTCGCTAGTCAACCACGAGCTAGCAGACTGTTAGCTAGCTACAACAACATGTTTTCATTTTTAGGGACCATTCATTGCTCTGAGGTATTTTTGTGTAGTAAACAATGTCTATTGTTATGTTTTATCAATAGTGGTTACTAGCAAACTCTAGCGTCTGGGACTTCACCTCAATGTTTTCGAAGGCAGAACACTGGTTCGGGAAAATGTTCTCATAATTGCAGGTGGCTAAGAAAAATGGTGTATTCTGGGGTATTTTTTTAACTTGTGATTTCAGTTAAAGGCCCCTCTTAATTTTATGATATACTTGCCATCAGTTGCCTTAACACTGATTCCAAAATGAGAAGACACCTTGATAATGGCTACCATCGCGATTGCCTGACAGTTACCAAGGCAACCGTTACCAAGCGATTCACAAAGGCTGAAATCAAGGACTTTACCCTCTGAGCTCATGAAGTGTGAAGGATGTTAAAGGGCAAGAGCTGCACAAGAAAGGCTGGGCTTCAGATTTTGTGTGTGTGTGTTTGTGTCAGGAATTTTTTGAAACTGCATTTCCATTCAGCTTCCCAAAGACACTGAACAACGGACAGTGTATCAGCAATAAAAATAAAAATGCACCATTTTAAAATCATGAAATACAATAATGCAAAATAAAACATTTAAAATGAAAAGAAAATGAGGACGTATTTCGAGGCCCGGTAATGAAAACTGGGCAAAAATAAAACAAAGTTCATTCATATCCCCTCCTGGCTTTAAAATTGGTCAAGTGGGAGTGTGTAAATAAAGAGTCGTAAGTAGTAACACCTTAGGAAAAGTCCTGAAATGAAAATCACTGTAAGAATTTCCAATCTTCCTGTTTGGACCATACGTCCACTGTTGGTCAAAAAGAGCTGGAGCTGTAACAAAAAAAGGGGAGGCCATCGAGATATCCAGTTTCTGAAGGTTGTGTGGCCTTCTGTAGCCAGAGTGGGAAAACAGTCGGGGGCGTGTCATCAGGGCGGAGGCGGAATCTGGACTCCCAGCAGCTCGTAAGCGAAGATGTTCCAGAAGATGGCGAAGAGTAGGAAGGTGACAAAGGAAAAGACGAGGACCCACCATGAGCACTGCTTGTGCAACGACTCCTCGTAGCTGCGCAGGATGAGCAGGCCCATGCTGATACCCACCACGGCACCCGACAGATGGGCCATGAAGCTCGGCTGCGGCCCTGACGACGGCAGCGGCGGTGAGAAGCGCAGCCACACAGCTCGGCCCACTTCTGAACTCACTACAACAGAGAAAGTGAATTTATTAGTTATTAGTTACAGCGCTGGTAAAGCTGATTCCTAATTTTTTTATACAGTCAGTGAGGCTTGTGCACATCACCTGTAAGAAAAATGGATAATAGAGATCTAATGAAAACCGCAACTTTCAACTTCATAGCCAAGACATCAGTGACACTTGAAGGTAACCATATTTGTACGATGTCCTGCTGGCAGTTTGTTCTCTTTAAGACATGATGGAAAAAATGTCAGCTTAAATACAGCTTTAATACAGCTATATGTTGTTCCGCCACCAGCCTTGTTTTTCAATTTTATTGAAATGTGGCGGCATGCTGGCTAAGTGGTTAGCACTGTCGCCTTGCACCTCCAGGGTCCTGATTCGATTCCCTCAGTTCGGTGTGTGTGTAGGGATTTGCATGTTCTCCCTGTGTTTGGTGTGTTTCCTCCATGTGCTTTGGTGTTTTCCACAATTCAAAGACATGCAGATTAGGCTGATTAGCATTCACAAATTGCCTATTGCATGTGAGTGTGTGTGTGTGTCCTGCGATGGATTAGCACCCCATCCAGGGTGTAGCCTGCCTCGTCCCCCAAGTCTCCTGGGATAGGCTCCAGATCCCAGAGACCTTGTTTACAAGATAAAGTGGTATAGATGATGAGTCAGTGAGCGAGTGAGCTTGTCATGTTACTGAGAATCTAGAATATAGTTTCGACTGAAAACTTTTCCCTGACTTTTACTGTTGTAAAGTACTGGTACTCTATACTTCTTAAATAAAACGTAAATTAATATCTTGTCTTTAAATAATGAAAGCACACAAAATACCAATAATTAAACCCACAATTATACAACAGTTAGTTCGGACTGAGCAATCTGATTGGACGAGAGGCATTCAACGAGTGGTGATAATAGACAGGATAAATACTGGGATGTTTAACTACAGTATATGTATTACTCCACGTCACAGGTGTTCTGACAATCAGTAATTACACTAACTGTCAGTCACAGCATGGGTAAAAGTAGTCTGTATGGTCCACAGTACTGAGGAGAGAGCAGCTGCCTGCCAAAACCCACATTTAAAACCAGTCACAGAAGCATTTTCACCAGGAAAACACATGACAGCGTTATGCTATCTTAAAAAAAATTGTTTCCTTAATAATTGCTTTCGAAGTCATTCTGAATCACCCCTGAACCATCAGTGTTCTTTTATTTACTACTACACTGGCTTCTAACACAAGGCTGAATCCCAAATAGCTCTCCAACCCCTGATCAAGGGCTCTCCTTGGTGTGTGGAACAAGGGATTTTAAACCCTTACACACTTGCTTTATCATTCATTTAACGCTATTTGGGATTCAACCCCAACCTAGAAGATAACAGAGCTGATATTCTAACAACTGGAAATATAAAGAGAAACTTATAAGATTTACAGAACTGCCCACCACCTCCATGATTTATACATAGTTCCGGTACAAATTTAAAACCATTTTCACCGGTTAATTACACTGATTAATTACAGTTACAGGTTTGCCTGTTTGTGGTTAGTTCATTCTGCCAGTCATCAAGGGATATGTGTTGGTAGGGCAAAATTACTGGTTAAATAAACAAACAAATCATAATCTGTTGATAAAAAATAGTGTTTGTGGAACCGTTGAATAAAAGCAACATCACACTCGAGGTTGTGCTGAATATTAGCATGGCTTTGATGGCTTCGGCACTCCGGCTGCACCCTCGGGCATACAACCACATCACAAACATACTGATATTCATCACAACAGCAGTCCCTTTTGTGTGATATTGCTTAATAAATGTCCAAATACAGAAACCATAATAAACTCAGAAAAGCCCTTTATTAACCAATCACCTAAAGAACCTAAAGAAGCATGGCAGTGACTGCGTCATGCTGTGGTGCTGCTTCTGTTCAGCAGGGACCGGGACTGTAGGTGGATCCATATACAGGGTTATTTTACAGAAAAATCTGCAGGGCTTCCAGCACAATAATGACTCAAAAGCACGGATCCATGTGAACTAAGTCAACTAAGAAACAGAGTCAGAGCTATAGTGAAAACCTGTAAAGAGCACTGTGTGCAGGAAACTCGATCAAAGTTCGATTCAAAACAAGATGTATTGTAGAGTTGAGACACTCTTTTCTCATACACACAGACATACACTATATGGACAAAAGTGTTTGGCCAAACCAGCAATGATATTGTATCCAAATATACAGTACATATACTTCAATATGGAGTCAGTCCCCCTTTTGCAGCTGCAACGGCTTCCACTCTTCTTGGAAGGCCACAAGATTTTGGAGTGTTTCTGTGGGAATTCGTTCCCATTCATTCTGTAGAGCATTTATGAGATCAGGCACTGATGTTGGACGAGAAGGTCTGGCTCGCAATCTCCGTGTCAGTTCATTCCAAAGGTGCTCGATGGTGTTGAGGTCAGGGCTCTGTATTAGGGCCGATGGAGTTCTTCCACACTGAACTCATCAAACCATGTCTTTATAGTCCTTGCTTTGTGCACTGGGGCTCAGTCATGTTGGAATAGAAAAGGGCCTTCAACAAACTGTTACCACAAAGTTGCATAGAAGCATAACATTGTCCAAGACATCTTGATATGCTGAAGGAATAAGATTGCACTTCACTAGGGATAAGGAGCCTGACTGAAACACCTGAATTCAATAATTAACAGGTTTACCCAAACAAAAGGTTCTTAAGTATTATTTAAAAACATTTCTATTCTTTGTCTAATTTTTACTTGGTGGCTCGATCACATTAAAGGTGGATATATTTAATATAAATAAAAAAAAAACAATTTTAACAGGAGTGTGTTGATATTCGTTGTACAAAATGTGGTGTCAGTACTCAAAACACTTCCCACATAAGCTCATGATAACAGAGAGGGAGATAAAGGAGAGAGATAAAGTTGATTACAGAGGCTGCGCTATTGTAAAAGCTAATGATAAGCTACTGAAGTATGTAATTACTCCCATGACAGTACTATTAAGGCATTATAATCTTTCATTAAGGATCAATACCGATCATTATATTAATTCTTACAAGCACATGTCTTTATGCAATGAATAATACAGACCTGCGAAAACTGTCAGAACTGTCAGAACACATTTCAACTAATCAGATTTGAAAAGGACAGAACAGCGCCGTTGTATAATACACCACGGCCTAGCGAACGACCGCCAGGAAACGCAGAGGACATCCGGAACACGTCTGCGCTGTTTAGAAATACGGATACTGGCGGCACACGGTGACCTCTGTCTCACGATAACTCGAGCTGAAAAAGTGCTACGTCTTGTAATCTCCACCGGGATCTGCTGAGAGGGTTAGAGGATATCTGATGGACCGAAAGTAGCATTTCTAATCTGTACCGATTCAACGTTTTTGGGGTCAGAGGAACAGGAGAGGGGGAAATACTCCTGCTCCAGTGGAGGATATGCATACAGCAGGGGTGAGATCAATAAAAATAAAAAGAAAGATAATCCCAGTCAAGGGCACAATGGTGGTGGGCACAAGGGGGAGTTTTCTGTGGTTATAATTAGCACACGCTTCAAACGCTGTAGTTGCCACCGCAGGTTCGTGTGAGTCATGTGATTACCATACAGTAGGTGCAACGTCACGCCTTTACTGTCTCCCTTGAAGTCACACTGTTTCTGGAATTCAGCAACAATTTTGCTAAACAGACACACACACACATCTTTTCTGTTCTTACAAAAACAAATATAAATCAATAGTGATAAAACAATCCCTACATCTTGTAACTTTTTCCTAAAATTAATTTTCATTGAGTGACACTTACTGCAAACCAGCGCCAGGATCATCCGCAGTAACTTGTACGGACACTTCATCCCAGCCCAGTTCTGAAATACACACACACACACACACTTTAGTAAGGAAAGTGCACTCCCATCCATGTGTTTGTGTATATAAATTGATGCTGAGATAAAAGCTATTTATGATTCATGATGGAATAAAATAAACACACACACACACACACCAAGCATATGGGACTAAAGTGACTCACTCTGCTACACTCTCCAGCCTTATTTGGCACAATAAGTGTTACATTTTAATTACCAAGCACACACACACACACACACTCACACACCGTTGTGTATCGTGCTTTTCATTCGCGCTGCTCACACCTGGTCCTAGATCAATGTCTTGTTATGTTCCATTGTGTATTTATCCATCCTGAACACTTGAAATCTAAATCCTTTGTCTTGTGGGTTTTAGCTATCTTGCTTAATTTAATCCCATTATTCTTCAGTCCCCTCGTTTTCTCTGCTTGTTTCTTGGTGAAATAGCTGTGGAGTCTAAAGTGTAGCTCTGGCTCGGGTCTGTGATGTAATGTTGCCTGAATGTTGTCCTGTACAGTAGTTCTTACCCGAGCATGCTCAGGTCTGTCATATAGCTCTGATTCAAGTCTGCAATGTAGCGCTGAATCAATTCTGTCATATAGCTCTGACTCGAGTCTATCATACAGCTCTGACTCAAGTCTGTCATATAGCTCTCACTCAAGTCTGTCATATAGCTCTGACTCAAGTCTGTCATATAGCTCTGACTCAAGTCTGTCATATAGCTCTCACTCAAGTCTGCAATGTAGCGCTGACTCAATTCTATCATATGCCTCTGACTCAAGAATGTCATATACTGTAGCTCTGACTAGAGTCTATCATACAGCGCTGACTCAAGTCTGTCATATAGCTCTGACTCAAGTCTGTCATACAGCTCTGACTCAAGTCTGTCATATAGCTCTGACTCAAGTCTGTCATATAGTGCTGACTCAAATCTATCATATACTATAGCTCTGACTCAAGTCTGCAATGTAGCGCAGCCTCAATTATGTCATATAGCCCTGACTCAAGTCTGTCATTTAGCTCTGACTCAAGTCTGTCATATAGCTCTGACTCAAGTCTGCAATGTAGCTCTGACTCAAGTCTATCATATACTGTAGCTCTGACTCAAGTCTATCATATAGCACTGACTCAAGTCTGTGATTCAGTTCTAGACAGACTAGAGTCTGTCAAATGCTTTGGATTCAAGTCTCTCATATAGCTCTAGCTTAAATCTGAGGTATGCATAGCTTTGACTAGAGTCTTTAACTCTGGCTGAAGTCTATCAAGCCTATCAGAGTCGCACACTTTTATTGGTCCGCCTTTTGCTTTGATCATGACTGTGGCAGGGTTTTGATAAGCTTGTGCAATGACACAACATTTATTTCCATCCAGAGTCGTATTAATTTCTCTCCAGGATTTTATGGTATTATGGTAGTGTCGGATCACTGCATAAAGTCTTCTTCAGCACATCTCTAAGATTCTCAATGGCCGGTAAGGTCTGGACTTATCTTGGCATTGTCATCTTGGAACATGCCCATGCCATCAGAGCACATAACATTGCTGAGCCTGGACCTCACCAACAGAAGCAACCACAGATCTTAGTACTGCCCCCACAGGC
>JAQMYL010000033.1:3999137-4018554 GCA_030014365.1 Clarias pachynema | reverse complement strand
AAGAAAGAAAGAAAGAAAAAGAAAGAATTAATATCCATAGAATTAATGGATAGAGCAACATAAAGTGTAAAAATGAATGAATATCTATAAAAATGAATGGATAAAGGAACATAAAGTGGAAAGAAATGAAGAAAGAAAGAAAGAAAGAAATGTAAATGACAAAGAATAAATGTAGGAAAGTAAAAATGGACAGAAAAAGAGGGAGGGAGGGAAGAACTAGGGACGCAATAAATTAAAGTGAGAATGGACAAAAAAAAACTAACATGAACAGAAAGAAAAAAGTAAAGAAAGAAAGAAAGAAAAAGAATGGAGAAACATTCCGTAAAATATAAAGAGAGAAATAAAAACTAGTGCAGGCTCAAATGCCACACACACACACACACACACACACACTGTATAATACATACATTATATAGGCTATTTATATAACTCCAGTCCAATCTCTCTCTCTTTTTACACACCCAACTATAAAGGCTGTGTTGTAATGCAACACCAGTAACCTATGATTTAATTGTCTTGTTTATTCTTTAAATTCATAAAGTGTGTGTTTGTGTGTGTGTGTGTGGGAGAGAGAGAGGCAGAGAGAGAGAGAGAGAATCTGGAGCAGTTTAATTGTGCATAAGCTGAGTTTTAATTCTCCCAGTCTCCTCCACCACACTGCATGCTTACGAATGTTTGTTTACAAGAGTCAGACAGACGCAGGCAGATCCAACCACACACACGCACACACACACACAAAGAAAGACAAGCATGTGTGTGTGTGTGAGACAGTGATGTTCGCACACATTACACGGTAAGGATGTGTCTGCCTCCACGCTGCGCTCTCAGCTCTGGTGTCTGGCGCGAGTTTGCTGTGTTAGTGGGAGAAGTAAAACGGTTGGTCAGACTGGTTCGAGCTGACAGTGACTCAAGCAAGCACTCTTTACACCCGAGGTGAGCAGAAAAGCATTTCGAAACACACAATACTCAAACCTGCATCCCTAAATGCTTGGGGCTCTTCCTGAGAATGTATTTAATCTTCCCCCCCCCCGTGTGTGTAAGAGAGTGAGAGCGAGAGAGCACAAGAGAAAGGGAGAGAGAAAGAGAGACCCTTTCACCATGAGGTTGTGAACTGAGACCAAGATAGAGGGGAGGGGCTACAAAGAGTCAGATGGATGGGTGGAGGAGACGTGCACAAAGTGCCACCGAAAAGAAATAAAGGAAATCTGAGCGAAAGAGAAAGAGCTAGAGGCCACGGAGGTGATGGAGTGTACCAGATGAGAGCAGAGGGCGATGGCGGAAAGAAAGAGGAATGAAAAAAAAAATTACTGATTCGACGCAGACATGCTGCAGTGTCGCCATGGTTACAGGCGACCAACGTGTCACCCATTAAGGTAGAGCCTGAATGAGAGAAAGAGAGAGAAAAAAAGAGGTGGATGGGTTAAAAAAATGAGCAACAAAAGAAAAGGTTTGAGTAAAATGGGATCGGATGACTCACGGCAGCTGACTGAAGACAGTCTGATTGTAGAGAAGAACGAGGGACGGCTCAAGCCAAAGAATGAATGAATCAGAGGAAGAAGGGACTGATGATAACTCTTTTAAACCCCCCGGTTCTTGCTGACACTCACCTCAACCACCATGACAGAACGCTGCCGAAAGACGCTGAGACACGACCGAACGCTTCTGCTCGAATACCCCTAAACTATTTGCTGTTTCCATGGTTGCGCTTAACACTAGGGGAGATCTGTGAGCACGGTACGGACTTGCGCTGGCTTTCTTACAGGATGGAATCCCCTGCGCGGATTTTAAGAGCTAGCTCGAGTGTAGTTTAACATGAGACGTAGAGATAGGGAAGGCACAAGGGATCACTGCACAGGACAGTTCAGCAACTAAGCGGGAGTAGAACAAATAAATAGTAATACAGTATATCAACACCTGTCACTAATATTAAGTTTAAGTACCAATGATTACTGGCTAATTACTTCTCCTGGAGTCTCCTGGATGTGCTATCCGCCCTCTTTTACATAAAGGATGCATGATTAGATATTGTTATGCTGATTGAGCAAAACAATTTTCCTCCGGAAAAATTGACTTTATTCATGAATCAAATTATTAACTGAGCACGATTATAGTAATGAGACTACAGCATTATAGATATTTTTAACATGATTTTGGGTTTTATGCAACCAATTCGTTAGTTACTTTTTACCGTCACTTTGTTAGCTTGTTAGTCAGGGAAGCTAGCAAGGCAATATGAAATAGTAATCATGTAATGTAAAAAGAAAGAAAGAAAGAAAGAAAGAAAGATTTTAAGAAGAAAAATAAGATTTAAAAAATATGGTTAAAAAAATTTTTTTTTTGGAGCATTATATGGCAATATAAGACTGGTCTAAGCAGGAGAAGCTGTGGCATAAAGCATATTAGCGCAATGTGTTTAGGGAAGTCGTGGCGCCGTTTAATTAGTCGCGCCGTGGACTCGCGCTTCGTCATCAGAGACTTTCCACTTCCCTGGCAAAGAATTCTGGGTCAAGAGATGGCTCATTTCTCTTCATAACACCTTCTCTGCACAGATGGTGCGTCCGCGCTCACATACCAGCACAAACGCTCTTACACTCTCTTACACGTGCTTACACGCAAATTAGATCAAAGGTGCATTATCAGCTCATAATGTCAAACACGCGGTGTAGGTTAGACGACAAGCGACTCGCCGATTTAAGATGAACTCTGTTATGAATCTGTTGACTTACAGCAACACTTTAGCTAATTAGCCGCTGTAGGCAGGGAAGGATGAATCTGGGAATATTTACTTGCATTAAACATGATAATAAACAGTAAAAGCTAGTGGGAAGTAGTTAGAGATGCGCTGGAGGTCTTAACTGCTCCCCGGTAGCTTTTTAAAATATGTAATTTGCAATTCATTTCTATGAAGAACTATGACACAGTGAAAATAAAAGCGGTTCCAGGGTGGATATTTTGTTGGCCAGGATTCATTGCACATTTTACTACTGAACCAGTAAACGGGAGCATATTTTTAACTTAGCGTCGAAGGTTAAACTTGATGTGTGAGTCGAGGACGTAGCAGCTACCTTTTGTCCACTAGGGGGAGATGAGAATCAAAGACAAAGCAAACCATAAAGATGGAGCGAGTTAATGTGTATGTTGGAAAAAAAACGTCCGTATGATGAATATTAGGCCATCGTACAAATCATGTTTGATAGCACTGAAGTGTGTGCTATCTGAGATCAGTCTTGACCAAGCTAACGCGACAAAACCGCGTGTGAATCGTCAAGGAAACTCTCTTTAAAACTACACCGTGCTTGTTGCCAGGGTCGAGTGTGTTCTTGTCGAAATATCTGCCCCGTATTACACACTCTCCCTACCAGCGCTGTGAGTGGGACTTGCCTGACACAGACGATGTGGAGTTCAGAGTCGTGAGGAGAAGTCAACAGCGATCTGGAACACAGCCGAGAGAGAACTCTGTAGTTTAACTGCTTCAGCCTTTTCATTAACAGACCGATGGATTCTTCATTGATGGCCCTGGTGTTACACGCAGACACCCTCCAGCATGTAAACACAGTATGGGCTCGGGTGCTGTTAGCATTAATGATTTTGGATAGCAGGATTTCGGTGCATTTAGGACTGTGTATATGAGACACTCTTTTTTTTTTTTTTCACCATGGAAATGACTCAACATTGAAGAACAACAGTCTTTCTTTCCTTAATCGCTATAATGGATGAGTATATAATTTACACATGACACTGATTATAGTTATGGTGATTGCTGTGTTCCACTCACTGGCCACTTTAATAGGAACACCTGTACCCTGGCTGTAATCAGCTGATCATATACTGCATCAGCGGCACATAAAACATAGAATTTTCTGGTTTAATGATATTACATAAAAAAATATGTAAGACAAATGTTTAATACATTTGTATTTCAATGTAAAGGAATATAACTTTTTCACAACTTTCACAAGGTTTTAAAAAAATATTTTATAAGAGACATTCAAGTTAAACCGGGACTTTTAATTGTGCAGAATAACACAATACTCGAGTAAAAACTCCCTTTATTTCTCAGTCCCCTGCATTTATCCCAGTGTTTCACTAGTGCTTGAATACCATCAAGGTAGAAAGTTTTCTCAGTAAACAAGAGCCATGATTAGACTGCCTGATTTGTGTATGAAACGCTGGCCTCCCGGGAACTCCTCTAATGGCCTAAACAAGTGGAAATGGCTTCGAGCAAGACCAAGACTGTACGGGGGATGTCCTGGCAATAACTGTAATGAGTAAGTGGTGTTGGTGAATGAGTGTGTGTACAGTTCCCACAGACAGATATGTGTCTTCTGTGTGTCTTCTGAAAACAGATAACATGTAAGATAACGGTATTCCTCCCACAGTTCAAAGACATGCAGAATAGGCAAATTGGTGTTCCCAAATTGCTCGTAGTGAGTGTAGGTGTGTGTGTGACCTGTGATGGATTGGTACCTTGTCCAAGGTGTACCCCGCTTTGTGCCCTAAGCCTCCTGAGTATACATGATAAAGCAGTATAGACGATGAGTGAGTGAGCACCTCTTCACTTGTGAAGTTCACTTGTCAGATTCACCCCATGAAAACTCACATGTTCAACAAAATGCTGCATCGCCTAAATTTCCAGAAGATCAAGAGGGGAAAAAATGGAAAAATGGAAAAAAATGTGATATTGTCTGAGATTAAGTCAATTTGAAAGTACAAAACTGTCACCAATATAATTACTTTTTAAAAATCATTAGAATGCGCTTAATGTCCAACGCTAATCAACAACATTTGGCACGTTTGATTTCTAGCTTACGCTTGAAACTAATTTAAGAGCTAAATAATGAGCAAAGAGGTAAAAAAATCAGTAAATGTCTAATCGTATCACAAGTCAAGTCTATTTCTCAAGGTTCGCTGTTTCTACTTTCCTCTCTTATTCATGTAGTTTGCTTTTTGTTATATTAGGGCATTTTTGGCTTTTCAGTTCTCTCAGTTCTCAGCCCTTGGCGTGTGGATGTGTCAGGTATGGAACATCTACTGCTTTTGATTTATTACTGGCTTTTTAGATTATTACTGTATGCTTTTTTTTCTTTTTTTTTTTACTTCTTAACAAAATGTCCGCCAGTGATATAAAATGCTTTTCTATACACCTACTACTATTATTTATGGAAAGGTCTAAAGAAGAAGAAGACCTGCTTCTGGATTATTAACTAAGAAACATTTTAGTGTTAGAGCTTAAATCATAAACTGCTACTTCTCATGATTAACTCCGAAACGATCATTTATAATAAGTGGTGCAAAAAAAAAAGTAATTTCTCAATAGTTTTCCCATAGGTTGCGTAGTTTATTTAACAAGTTAACTCAGGTCTCTGAGCTCCCGCAAAGTGTGTGTTAATGCACCAGATGAAAATCTTTTCAGATAGTGGACATTTTCATGCAGAAAACTTTATTTTACTTCTCTTCAAATGTGTCATGTCTATGTACATTGTACATGTGCTACTGCCGAGCTACACCCCTCCAGAGAATAGTAGAGATGAGCAATAAGCTGAAGTAGGAATATCTTCTTATATGAAGTCACATAAGGGGGGAAAAACATACTGGTCCGTTTTAACCCAGAACAAATGAAAAATGGCAAAATTAGGGAAAAATCAGGGAATGTTTGTGTTTTTCCTCATGTTTTGTGTCGGTACACAGGAGACCTGTCTGAACGACTGAAAATGACTAAAGAAGTGGATTTTGCATAATGGGTTGCCTTTAAAGCCAGATACAGACTGTGTGATTTTAGCAGCCTATGAAAAATGTTTATTTGATATATTGCCACGATTAAACAATGCACATCCTCTAACGCTAGACCGATGATTAATGATAAAGACTAAACTTGGCTCACATTGCCAAATCAGCACCATTTGGGCTTGTGTAAACAGAAACACTTTTTTAGAAGTCAGTCCGTATTAATCTTAACAGCCCATTTAGTTCTTAATTACACGATACTTAACGTGACGAGACCATGATATTGCTCTGTACTGATACCAATGCTCTCTTTTGTTTTCCAGTAAGATGAGCTTATATATTGGCCTGCCACATTTTGAGTGATTAAATCATCCTAGTGGCTCAACATGTTTCCATCGTGTTTCCATTGTGGCCTGTTTTTTTTTTTTTTGCATGCTTACTTTAGTGAATTCGCAATTTGAGGCATTTCTGCTTCTGCATGTAATACATGCCAGAGTAAAGCAAACTCATTAATCTAGGCCCCTGTTGTACGATTTACCTCAGCTTGAAAGTCGCTTCGGCAACACCGATTGCTCGGTTAAATTACTACAACTGAAGGGCAGAATATTACATCCTGCAGAAGTCCATTTCTTTCAGGTTAAGACTAAATAAAACCTTTGGGTTTCCGGACATAATGAGAAAAGGTGTTTTATACAGTATGTATTAGATTTGTTACAAATTCATATCTCAGATACAAACTGCTTTCAAAGAGCCTGTGGAAAAGTGTTTCATTTCATTTACCTTATGAAAGAAGACAGTCACGTCAAAACGCTTTCATTGCACGGTGGCGTTTCAGCACCTTTAATCATCATTATACCTGCCACACAATTATGCAGATGTGTTTGACTGGATTCAGTTTGACTGTCCTCCCCGGAAGGCTGGAACACGACACGCTGTGCAGTTAAAGAAAAATAATTAACGATGTCTGTGATATGACGCCATTTTCACATCAAAGCCCATCGTTTTCCCATAACCGCACATCCTGAAGTGCTTTAATCCTCTGATTCCAAAGTGCCAACAAGTTTTCACTTATTAAAGAAAGACATACATTTTATCTGTGTAGCAAGGAAAGTAATTTTCATGTTGAGGAACGTCTATAAAAACAAGTTTACTACTGTATGTTACAGCAGCAATAATCAGCCGATCCCTTACCAGCCTCTTTATTCCCCTCATTCCTGAAGACTTTTCTGTGGCGGGAAACTTATAAACTTATATAAACTTATATATAAAATTATAAATAAATGGCACCTCTTAGGAAAAAGTTGACAATTGCATATATTTCTGAAATCGATTATGTGGCGAAGTTATTATTATAGAAAGGACGACATTTTAGAAGGCGAGTTTTGTCAAATCAACCATTTATAATCAAGAAACTAAACAGTGCTGTGTGGTACAACAGGCAAAGCTGAGTCGAATGGAAAGGTGAGGGGAACGTTGATGCACACCTATGTGCAAAATAATAAACGCAAAATTAATTGCCGTACCTTTGTATTTTAACACAGCATATATGGTGTTCAAGTCAAACCGGGACTTGAAGGTGGGAAGGAAGGCATAAAAAGTGATTAACATTTCCAGAAGATTTCAAGCATGAAGAGAGTGAAGAGACTCTTAGCTGCAGTAAAACATTTGTGAAAGGTGCAAACGGTTCATGACAGTGATTCCTCTCGGCACCGGCAGCTTTAAAATTAAACTGAAAGTGGCTCTCTTTTCTTCTTGCTGCCGTCCTTGCTAACATACTTGCACCCCATGGATCTATGTCTTCATTAAATTTTGCACAAAATGCAAAAAAATAAATAAATAAATAAAAAATAAAATATTTAAACAAGCTTCGCTTGGCTTTTCAATGATTCAAAAACATTTTGAACGCCTTCCAGACGTATGCGCAACTTAGCTGGCGTTCGGTTCAGCTCATCATATGGTCACTCGTATGCTGAGAGGTTAATTTCTTGCTAAATTTCAATTAAGGAGAAAAATCTGTGGGGCGGGGCGTCTGTATGCCAAGGTACCACTGTACAGGTTTTAGACAATACCTTGTCCATTTCAAACGGAAGGTGAAAAGAAACACAAAATTAAATAAAAAAATTACAACAAAAATAACAGTTTTCCACTTTAGCTGATTAGCCAAAATGTCTGAAGTTTGCTTCATACACGTTGCCCTGGAGCAATGAGGCTGATGTGGCACATAATTAAAGTATTTCCTGTAAAAATCTTTCCTTTCCTAAATTTTTCCATACTATCTTTCAGTGCTCTGAGCAAGCTTAAAAGCTCAGCTGTCCTCTCTGTGAATCAGGGGCAATAGCGACTCGCAAAGCAACATGGCCGCCCCCATGAGGTTACACCGTTCAGGTCGGTTTATAGGTTACAGTAAATCAGACTCTGTCCCAAATTATACTAGCAGGTGTGTTGTGTGTGTAATTGTTCACCGAACAACTGGTTGCAGTCTGAGGGAGATTTACACGAAAGATTTCAGACAAGACCACGTGTTAGCGTTAGCAAAACTAGCAAGCTCAGGAGTCAGCAAGGCCATCTCGGCTAATGAAATACATTGCCTCGTGAGGAAAATCATGCACATTTAATTTCTCCACAGAATCATCTATTTAATTTGTTACTAAATTAGTCTTCAGCTCTCTGTTAAGGTCTGAGAAATGAGCGATAGTAAAACATTAGCGGCAAAGCGCTTTCTGAAGCAAAGAAACGAGCACGTGTCATCACATTTTACTCGGTGAAATATCCTGAGACGTATGTTTCTGCGTTTGGGTGTGTAGGGAGTCATACGGCAGCAAGAAATCGTACCACTGCATATAACACTTGGTCCCTATCTAGTGAGCTTATGCCAGCAATACTTAGCTGTGTGTGTGTGTGTGCTCGCGTGTGTGTATGTGTGTGTCTGTTGTGTTTTACAGCCAGAAATAGCCTGAGCTCAGCACTCCTCCCTGTAACAGAAAACTCATCAACTCAATGAAACAGCAGTCGCCAAAACCGCCAAAACACACACACACACACACACACACACACCCCCACAGACTCACACACATCCTAATGTGCCATGCTCGACGGCGTGCGCATGGACACACACCCACGACATCACAGCAAAATTACCAGTCTTTGCTCAAATCGCACATACACACAAACGCATATGGCATGCACCCACACTGTCAGCAACAGCCTGCTCTAGTTCCTCTCACACACACGACAGACAGACACACACACACACACACACACACACATCCTTAATTGGTGAGGCTCATGCGATCGTTCGGCTCAGGAGCAGCAGATAAATCTCGACTCCTCAGAATGACTGACATGTCAAAGTGCTTGTCATTCAGCACGTTGTCTGGAAATCAAAACACACACACACACACACACCATCCTAATCAAAGACATTGCTCGTGTCTAGTGTTAACAACTCTATACAAATGAAATCTGCATGAACTGAGATACAGGCTGTCAGGTGAAGATTCAGATGTCGGTGAAGATTTCCCATCATGCCTTTCAGCATCCAGAGGTAAAAAGTAATATTGGTTGATGTCTCATGCTTCATCTTCTTCTTATTATTATTACACATGTCCCTGTAAAAGTATTAGCACCCTTCATAAAAGTAGATCCAGCAATTAAAATTTTTTTTTTTTTTAACAAAAAACACCAATAGTTCTGTAGGGCTCTGTTTGGGCACTTGTCTTTACTTTATATTCACTGACTGAAACTAAAAATAAAACCTAACCCTGACCTTAACTTAACCATCAAGCTCAGCACCACCACCGCCACCACCCCCTCACGCGAATATTTCAAAGTGATCTGATGTGAAGATGGATAAGCTGACCAAACACTGAGAGCTCACTTTAAGCTCATCCCTAAAAAATTCCATCGAGATAAGTGAAGTGCTCCATCTCTCCCACTGACCTCTATCAGGAAATGAAGACAAAACCTTGTCTTGCACTTTAAAGCAAGTAGTTCACAAGGTACGTCTGAGATCTGAATATAGTGACGTACCTGATTCCAGTGTTAAGTCCTCGATGTACTTGTTTAACTGGACTCAAAGTACGGCTCTTGATCTTCAGATAGCATTAACTACCTGTTCTGTACACATACACGATCTATGAACATGCCTGTCACTTTTCTACTGAAATCTTTCCCTATCTAGATACAGTATGGGCCCATTATTCATTATGGAATATACTGTAAAGTAAAGAGACTACAGCTTGGGAAGTTTGGTCAGCATTTGGGATTCCAAGGTCCTGATGCATCTGAAACAATGATAGTGACGTTATAATCAAGCTCGGCTTTTAACATATAATAATGTAAATGTTATGGAATTACTATGACATTAAAAAGTTCTAACCAGAATCTCTGTTAAAGATTAAGTTCTTGACAATAAACTTGATACAGAATAAGAGTTAATTTAGGATAATAATGATCGATGACTAATTAGATTTTTTTTTTCTATCTTGGGAATCGCCTAACGAACGTGTCAAGTGCCCTCATGAACTTACACATTAACCCCACCATTAGGTCAGCGTCCTTGTCATGTACCTTACATGACAGGGAAAACCCAACACCCAGGTGGGAAGGACCTGAAAGGTTTCATCGTTCAAAGGTCATGACCTGATATGAAACGCACAGTGAATCATGTGACCAAGATGCCCAGATGCTGCCGCTGATGATAACGAGATCTACACCCAGGCATTGTGCCTGGTGCACTGGGTTCCCTGAGGCCACGCTGCAGTGATCACAAGCCCTCTGTGTATGTGTGTGTGTGTGAGAGAGAGAGGGGTGTGTGCAACCGCTCTCGTGCGCGTACGTGTGTAGAGACGTATAGTAACGCCACTACCCTCACCGAACCCGACGTAACACTGTGTTCTGCTTTCACATGGGCACCAAGCTGACTGGGGCAGGTCAGAGCAGATTTTCCAGACCAGCATGGATGCTGCGTTTTTGCTACCACACACACACACACACACACACACACACACAGACACGCGCGCATCATTCTCGCTCGTCTCAGCCTTTCTTCCCTCTCTGCATGCCCTCGTCTGCTGCGTCCCTCCATCTCCACAAGCACACACACACACAGACGCGTACGCACAGACATATGCATGCACATGCACGGAGGAAGGAGACGGTTGTCATGGCAACCGCGCCGTTGCTTGCTTACCTGCTCCTGAATGAGCTGAAACAGTGAGCTCCTATCCATATACCGGGCCCTGCTTCACCAACCGCCGCAACAAGATACACACTCAGACACACATGCTCACACGCCTGCACCCAGCGGGGCGCCACACACCCCCCTTCACACCCCTCTCTCTCCTCTGAAACACACAGAGGCTGCGGAGGATGGAGGACGGATCCAGAGGGTCCCCTCCGGTCAGGTAGGAGGAAAGGGCTGCGTCCTTATGTGGGGAAAGAGGGAATCCGGGGCAGATCTGTGTGTCTGTCTGTCTGCCTGCCTGCCTCTGCAGATGCACTTGCCTCCTTCGTCTCTCTCTCTCTCTGTCTCTCTCTCTGTCTCTCTCACTGGCTCTCTCTCTCTCCTTCCTTCTCCTTCTCCCTCTTCCTTTCCCCTCGTCTTGCCGTATACTCCGCGCCTCCTTCTACCTATATGTAAATCTCTCTCTGTCACTCCCTCTCTCTGCCCTTCTTACAAGCAGCACAGCCTGAATGCTAAGAAGGAAAGGGAGGGAAGAGGCGTCCGCCAGCCAATGGGATGCCAGTGAGGCGTGTCTGACAGGCTGCAGCTTTGCTTCACACACACACACACACATACACACTCACTCACGCATTTATAGTACGATTGTGCCCAGCCTTTTACAATAACCAAGCCCCACAAATAAAACCATGGTGATGTCACAGTCAAGCATTACCACTGTATTAATTGTAGGGATGAATTTAAATACCCTAAATAACCTAAAGTAAATCTGTAACAGTGCCCTTGTTTTATATGGAATAAAACACATTGGGAGTGTTCTGTTACAGAACAATAATCAACAACCAGGCAAGCACGATGCTTATACTCCTCTCATATGACTCCTCTCACGAATCTTTGAACAGTTGATATTGAGATGTGTCTGCTACGTACTTATATTCTGTAAAGCCTTCATGACAGCTCTAATCTGAAGTCTTACTTTCCTGGAATGGTCTTAATGAGAGCTAGTTTTATCATGGTGATTGATAGATTTTGCAAATGCATTTAACATACTGTTCCAGAACAGCTGACCTTTGTGTTTTAAAATAGCAACTGACTGTCCTTGTTTTTTTTTAGAATATAAATCATCTGAGGGAAATGTTGATATTCAAAATAGTTTATTCATATTTTCATTGTTAATCCACCTTTCGATTGTACATATAAAAGACATAAACCCGTTAAATTGCCTCGGTAACCAAGTAGCTACAGTAATGATACCTAACGTTTCTAAACAGTTCCATCATAACTAGCATTCCAATCCTTTAAACAGTTGATAATGATATTTACCTTTACCAGTATTTAGGACAGTAAATTATACAATTATATAATTTAACATGGTAAATGTTACCACAGAGAAGTAGTGCATAGTATTTTTTACATTTTTTTTTATAAGGGAAGTAGTTTTCAAGGGGTGATTTGATTCATTAAAGCTGCAGTTAGGATACTTAGCATACGTCTACCTTAAAATGTGTACAATACAAAGTCTGTCTCTCATCTGACACACTATCGACTTCAGTGACGTTAGAGAAAGAGAATGTGGCTTGGGAACTGCAAAGCATTGCACTGTGGGCATATTGATTTGGCTATTTATCAACCTCCCTCTCCGTCTTCACTCCATAGGGTGTAAAAAAGGAAATAATTGGGCCAGGATTATGAAACCCTTCTCTGATACAAACCAACAAAAGTGAATGAATATTTTGTTTTCTGGTCTGTCAGACACATGAGACACATTAGCTGAGTTAACATTCTAGCTGAAAACATGAATCATGAAAAATAAGAACTAATAATGAAGCATAATAGCCTCCAGATCATATGGCTTTGTGTAAAGCTGCCTACTTCCCTACAAAGACACTGCTTAGTTGTGATTTTGTTACTGCTAACTCGTCCAGAGAGACCAGAGTCCCACCTTCTTGCACACAAAGTTCCCAAACATACAAGTCAAAGATGAATTAGGAGCAATAATGGCTAACGAATGCGTCCTTTACATCCTGCAGCCTTTATGCTTCAGCTGAATTTTAAAGAGAAAAGGAAAATCGTAAATCTCTTGTACTGCTGGAGCAATGACAGAATTGACAAATTAACAGAAAGACAAATACATAAATGGACAAACGGAAAGACCATAGACTAGATACACAAAAAAACAGAAACACAAATAGACAAAAAGATAAACAGATACCCTGTTTATATAGATAAACAGGGAGATAGATAGATAGATAGATAGATAGAAAAACTGACCTTAAATAAGTTTGGATTCTGTCAGAAGTCCTTGGAAATTAAATATGAGCTTATATACACCAATCAGCCATAACATTATGACCACCTATCTAATATTGAGAAGGTGCAATGTGTGTTCTGTCACCTTTCTATTGGAACCAGCATTAACCTTTTTAGCAATTCGAGCTACAGAAGCTCTTCTATTGGACTGGAAAATACAGGCCAGCCTTCACTCTCCAAATGCATCAGTAAGCCTTGGTCACCCATGAACCTGCTGCTGGTTCACCAGTTTTCCTTCCGTGGACCACGTTTGGTAGTTCCTGACCACTGCAGACCAGGAACATCTTACAAGAGTTGCATTTTTGGAGTTGATCCAGTTGACTCTGACCCAGTCCTCTACCCATCACAATTTGGCCCTTTTCAAAGTCGATCAAATACGTATGCTTTTTTTCTGTTGCTTCCAACACATCAATTTCAGAGACAAAATGTTCACTTGCTGCCTAATATATCCCACTCATTTAGACGCGCTATTGTAACATGATATTACAACTGTAGATACTATGACAAGGGCCAGTTTGTGATGATCGGATGACTGGCTCAGCGCAACTCCAAAACTTTAACTCTGCAGTGGTCAGGACATGCCAAAAGTTTTCCAAGGAAGGATCAACTCAATCTTAAATTAGTTCGTCATAATGTTATGGCTCATTGATGTATATAGAGGATCTCAGATTAAGCAGATGGAACCCACATTCTTTGGCAGATCATATGTTAGAGAACTCATCTTTTTTCCGCACTCTAAAAACACATTCCTCATAATAACTCCTCATTAACAATGAGCATTTCACTGACTTATGGCTAAAACAACTGCCATCGTGTCCCGACTAACTGCCAGTTTCAAAAAGAATGGACCTCGGATGGTCTTGCTATTAGCGCTGAGACATAAACTCCTGTCAGCCTGCATTAGATCTACAGTGATCTTATCCTGCTGCTACCCAGAACTAAATTGGGGCAACTTCAAACTTTAATGGATTCATCCAGACAAAGAGTGAGAAAAGGCACACTACAGAAGCACACAGGCCTAATTATTCACTTCAGCACTTTATTTAAACACTCAGTGAGAGAGAGAGAGAGAGAATTGTTTACAGCACAGCAGTGTTTAGGGAAAAGCAGAGAAAAGAGAAGTAGATGCGAATGAAAAAAATTAGTAGAGACAGACAGATGTAAATAGAGAGACAGGTACTTAGACAGAAAGACAGATAAAATGATTGCATGATTGATTGACTGATTATTTGTTTACAACTGATAATCCATGAGAAAAGATAAATATCCAGATGCATAGATAGTTTTACTGACTAACTGAAACACAAATAGATAGCCAGACAGGCAGAAAGACACATGAGCAGACAGACAGATGAACAGACAGACAGACAGACACATATATAGATAAATAGAGGGACAGACAGACATTAGTAGGCTGTGCTCAAAGTGCAGGGTCAGCCTTTATACAGCACCCCTGGACCAGACAGCGTTAAGAGCCTGGCTCAAGGGCCCAACAGCAGCAACCTGGCAGGGCTGGGGCTCGAACAGCTGACCTTCCAATCAGTAACTCAGAACTTTAACACCCAGAGCCACCACCGCCCCTGTTTGAGAGATCGCAGTGTAACTGTACTCCATGTTGTATCATCTCCACATTAAACATCCCTAAACACAGGATTAAATAATTCTATAAACTCTGGATACGGATGAGAACGATGTTACAGAGTGATTTATAAAGATAAGGGAATTGAACAGTCTGAAGGAGAGTGTGTGTGTGAATGTGTAATGTGTGTTTACATACACGATGGAGAGGAGAAATCATTCAAAGTTGGCTGAATAAAGAGCTTAAAGCTACCAGACTGGAGGATGATTTTGGAATTTTGCCCTCTGTAGTAAAAAACAGTGACTACAGCAACAGACTACAGCTATTTTTATAACATTTTTAGAACTGTGAGAGTCATTGCTGCTAGGGCGCATGCAGAGAGAATTCAGAGCTGTCTCCCAAATACCATAAAGCATGTAATAACAACAACAACAACAACAACAACAATAATAATAATAACAACAATAATAATAATAATAATAAGGACAACACCAAAAGTGTACATACTACTAATTAGTACGCAGTAGTATGCAAATTAGGACGTTGTCCAAATATTGATGGATCTGAGAATATAATCAGATGTTACTGTTTCCTCATTATCAGAGACAGAGGTGCACAAAGTAGACAAATCCTGTTCTTGAGTAAAAGTAGAGATACCCTAGGTAAAATATTACATAAGTAAAAGTAGAAATCCTCTTTTATAATTCTACTTGAGTAAAAGTACAAAATAACTTACCTTAAAATTTACTTAAGTATCAAATGTACTGAGCTTGTATTAGGTTATAAGTTATGTCTTCTCTCTTTCTCTCTCACTATGTGTCTCCCGACTGTGAAAGTGCTCTTTTCGTCACTGGTTTCCAACGTTTCCATGTCAGATTTCCAACACCTGCTACATGATTGAGCGTTTCACAGAGAGAAGACAATTCACACAATTACATATAATACTCAGCAGGTGGTGATATTACTGCTCCAAAAGCTACACACTACTCTGGTTATGTAATTCAATGCCTTGCAGAAATATAGTGAAGTAGAAAGTACAGATATTTGTAAGTAAAAGTAATAAAGTATTCAGTAATAAAACAAAACTATTTGTTTTGAAAAACATACATCTGATAGTAGCAGGTCTTAGTATTAGGCAAATACAACCGCCTAGTGGGAGCACATGACCTAGACCATAGATGCATTTCACCAAATGTGAGTGTCTTTAATAAACTGTAGTTTCTTATCTATCCCCATCTCATGAACTTAACAGTTGGTTAACGATACAAATTCCTCAGATACCGTCTAGAATCACTGTGAATTTTTTTTGTAGAATCCCATAATCCTTTTCTACACATCGATCCCACTGAATCAACAGGCTTTATCGAGTATAAACACTGTATTTGTATGCTCAAGAGTCCTAGTCCCAAACCTATAATAACACACAACACAATTACTGCTGGATTCAAAGATACATCAATACTTCAACCATTAATGTGACATGTGGTCCATTTTTATTCTACTCACTTGGCCAGAGAATATCGAATCTGAGATTAAATTACACAGACACAAAAGCTTCTATCTGACAAAACTGGTTAGTCTTATGACTGAGCTCAATTAATATATATCTAAACTGAATCATATAAAAGACTCTAAAAGCAAATTTAAAAAGACAGATTCAGTTTTCAGGCAGGTCATGCTTAAGACATGTCCTTTTCGACCGCCTGGCATTTTAATTGTAATAATATGTAAGGGGTTTTTATAGCCAGCAGGTCAGCACTGTGTCTAAATAACATTGCAAAACACCTTCTGAACATCTTGAAACTGTTTAAGGTGAACGTCTCATGGTGTAGATGTGCTGACCTGGAAGGTGAAAGTGTTCCTTACTTATTACCTTGATATAGCTGCAAAACTAAAGACGCCTATATTGGACACCAAACATATTTCTCCTACGCCACTTACACAAACTCTGAGTGAAATCACACTCTAAAAGATGTTCCTTTGTTTTAGAAGTTGGTTCTGGTTTGATGGTTTAAAAGGAGTTCTAGATGGTTCTAGTTGCTCTGGACCTAAAAACCCCTTCAGTCTAGAAAGCAAACTCTAAACAACCAAGATCAATCAATCATGCTAGACCAAACTGGGAGATTAGCTAAAACCACCTAACCCTGATTTATTATTATTATTATTATTATTATTATTATTATTCAGAGACATTGATTTAGTATGAGTGTAGATCTCAAACAAGACTGGTGGATGAAGTTATTTCTCAGGGTAAACAATAGCAGTAAAATAATTATTTAAATAAAAATTACATTTGATTTGCTATTGCTAAAGTTTGTAGCCAACTGTTGCTGATAGCTAGTAATTTAGCAAGCAAGCTAATGAGCATGCGATCCAGCTAGTGATCGAGTAATGTAACTTAAAATATCAGTAAGAAGATTGTGTTATTGATTTTCTTGGTGATTTAAACATTTGCCTTATTGGAAATACTTCGTTTAGAAGATTTAGTAGGTTGTTTAATAGGTCGGTCAGCTAATTATTTTTTTCAAACCATTCTTTGCAGCAAGTGGATATTAGCAAAAGGTCACCATTACTAGCATACTATTATTCAGGCTAAATATGACTCAAGTGGAAACAAAAGAATTATCATATTTAATAAAAATAAATAAAATAAATAAACAGTGTGACCACTTATAACTTGAATATCTTTTAAAAAGAATTTTATAATTTAAAAAAGAGAGAAAAAGTATCTGTCAGAAGTGGGATTTGAACCCACGCCTCCATGTGGAGACCAGAATCCTCACTACAGGAAGGTGTAAACCTTGAGTCTGGCGCCTTAGACCGCTCGGCCATCCTGACATACTGCTAACTACCGAGACAATACTATATAAGTCTCATTGTAACATGATTTTAAGGCGTTTTAAACCAATGATTAAATAAGCGACTTATTTCAGAAATATGTGATATTGAACAGGAAAACCGTGCCAGTTAAATAATGAGGAAACAACTGAAACACTGTTGTCGCTGTAATAGCCGCCAATTAATGCATCACCTCCCCCTGCTGGACAAACACCATAAATACACGTTCCATAAATAAACCATTTGTGTTTCACAAAGCGCGCGCGTACGTCTTTGCTTTGAAGTAATGATAACGGCGCATCTCGAAAATTTTGAATATCGTGAAAAAGTACATTTTCTTCAGTAATTGAATTTACAAACTGTTACTCTCATATATTTTGGAATGATACATTTCAAGGCCTTTTTTGTTTTAATTTCGATTATTATGGCTTACAGATCATGAATACCCCAAAATCCCGTATTTAGAATATTTTCTAAGATCAATCAAAGCAATTCACAATACAGAAATTCTGTATTGAAATTCTCAATACTGAATTTATGGACTCAAAACTTGTCTGGCATCTTTTAGCACTAATTACTGCATCAGAGCAGCGTGGCATCACCTCGATCAGTCTGTGGCCCTTCTGAGGCGTTATTCAAGACTAGGTTGCTTTGATAGCAGCCTTCACCTCCTCTGTGTGGTTTCTCTGTTCCTCTTGACCAGAGATTCTATAAAGTGTTTCAGGTCAGGGAAATTGGCTGGTCAATTAAGTGCTCTTAAATCCCCTAGTAGATGGCTGCATTGACTTTGGGCTTGATAAAACACAGTGGATCAACATCAGTAGATGACACCACAAATCATCTCTGACTGTGGAAACTTCATACTGGACTTGCAACTTGGATTCTGTGCCTCTCCACTCTTCCTTCAGACTTTGGGCCCTTGATTTCCAAATCAAATGCAAAATTTCATTTCATCAGAAAAAAAGAGGACTTTGGTCCATTAAACAACTGTCCAGTTCTTTTTCTCCTTAGCACAGGTAAGACACTTCTGATGTGGCTTGATACTTGGAACAGTTGTAGCTCATTTGCTGAATATATCTTAATTCCTTGACTCCAGCCACACTCCACTTCTTGTGAAGCTCTCCAAAGTTCTTCTTAAGGCTGTGGTTATCCCTGTTGTTTGTGCAGCTTTTCCTATCACACTGTTCCCTTCCAGGCAACGTTCCATAATCATGCTCCGATACAGCACATTCTGTGACTTATCCTCTTTGTGGAGGGTGTCCGTTATCATCTTCTGGACAACAGTCAGTTCAGCAGTCCTCCCCTTGCGTGTACTGAACTAAACGAAATATATTTACATTGTATGAATAGTGGCTTACTCAGAATCAAAATTAAATATTCTAATATTTTGAGACACTGGATTTTCATGAGCTATAGATAATTTTTACAACATTAAAATAAAGAAGCAAACATACAAACATTTTTAAATATTTCACTTTACATGAGTGGTAATGAGTGGTTTTGACACAGATGTTTTCATATTGAAGTACTAATTTACTAGATAATATTGTTATATAATATTATTTACAGATTATATTGTTGTTGTATACAGCTGTTTGTATAGAAATATACTCAGCAAAAAAAGGTGTACTTCAACAATAATGTTGTAAAAATCCAAATAACTTTACAGATCTTCGTTGTAAAGGGTTTAAACAATGTTTTCCATGCATGTTCAATTAACCATTATCAATTAATTAACATGCACCTGTGGAATGGTCGTTAAGACCTTAACAGCTTACAGAAAG
>JAQMYL010000033.1:3979802-3999114 GCA_030014365.1 Clarias pachynema | reverse complement strand
AATATTTACACATTAAGTTTACTGAAAGTAAAAACAGTTGAAAGTCAGAGGACGTTTCTTTTTTTGCTGAGTATAGTTATTTTAGGTGAAAATGCAAAATATTTTGTTGTTGTAATTATATAATAATTAGTTGTATATACGTAAGAGTGCAAAATATTTTGTTTTTGGTGTATGCAGGTGTTTAAAATATTTTGTTTTGTTATTGTATGCATGTATTTAACTAAATGTTTTGTTTTATTGTTGTATGCAGGTGTTTAAACCAAATATTGTGTTAGTTATTGCATGCATGTGTTTAAACAAATTTTTTTATTTTACTGTTTTATGCAGGTGTTTAAACAAAATGTTTTGTTATATTGTTGTATGCAGGTGTTTAAACAAAATAGTTTTATTTAGGTATTTGAATACATTTTTTTTGTTGCTGTTGCGTGAAAGCAAGAGTTTCTGTGAAAATATTTTGTTGTATTTTACAGAGACGTGAATTACAGAAGCTTCCGAGCAGAGGAGTTGTATGTTCTGGATTATTTGTACCACAACACAGGGTTCTTTTTTCGTTTTATTGACTTCAAGAGTAAAAAGACAACAAAAAAAAATGGTGAGGAAATGACTGATATATAACTGCAATAAAGCAAGTGATAACAGGAACTTGTTATCCAGCATTAAATGTAACTACACCATGATTAAAAATTGCAATAATTCATAAAATATTTTTTTCTAGCCTCATCATATTTTATTGCTTAGTAATTGTTTTTCACTCATTCTCCCTTGTGGCTGGCTGTTTGATTATGTTATACAGCCACTGGAAATGGAAAATAAGGAATAATATATCAGTCTTTAGTATTTATGCCCTGAGAGTTAAATTCATATGAATTTCTGCTCATGCAAAATTCATAGCTTTAGTTATGAACCAGAGTGAGTTTATTCAAAAGCTGTAATGGTGAAACCCTGCCACTGTACTGTAACATCAGTCCTCTTATATTAGTTGGAATTTTTTTCTTTGATTCCACGTGAATAACTTAATGTTGAGCTTTAAGATCTTTTGTCAGGGTCTTTGACTCAAATTAAAATGCTGGATTGTAATCAGGTTATAAAGCATTTATAAATAATCCGACATATATAACCAAACAAATGCTGTACTGTAAGATTTATAAGTATATTCAGGTACACAGTAAACGTATGAAAAGACGTAACCTTAAGACTACCACTGAGTGTTGATTACTGCATTTGAATGTGTTTCTGCACACTCTCTCCAGGAGTGTGAAATTATTTACAAGCAATCAATCATCACTAATCAATGATGAAATTAATTAATAATAAATCAATACATTAACTCATCAGAAGTTTAACCCCCTACAGGGCGTGAATGACCACACCTTCTCCCAGGAGTGCATGCACTGATTAAACAGTTATTATAAATTCACATGACACAAAGATTAAAAAAAAAAAAAAAGTTTAAAAGATGCACTATGTAATGCTGGTCATTGCGTGATTAATGAAAAAGAGGGTGAACCCGTAAGGGAGTGAGTGAAGTAGTAACTGCAGCTGCACATACGCACACACACACACAGAGCCAAGATGGCGTTTTTGCAGCTCATAAACATGAGCACTGAGCACGGAGAGGGAATAAACACCCCGCTTAAAAGTTCAAAGTGTAAATAAATAAAGTCTTTTATTAAACTGATATAAAAGTGATGACGTGTTGCGGTCGGGAGAAGTGCACGCGCTGAGCTGTTGTGCACGGTGGAGATGTGGGCTCGCGCAGGTTTGTGGGCAGGATGAAGAACAAAAGAATGCGCAAGTCCCGGAGCGCGAGCGCAAAATGTCCTCGTGAATCACTTTACTCTCTGATTAATCACATTAACGCGAAGTGAGCGCGTGCTGCTCAGAGTTCTTGCCGGTACCGGGGGAGAGGGGATCAGTGCTCGGTCCGAACTAAGCTTCTGGCAACTTTCCTGAAGCACACTCAGAGAGCATGGGCATACTAAAGCATCATGGTTTTAATACCTGAAATGAAGCGTTTTGCACAAAAATCAGACGCGTGCGTGCGTTTTTACAGCACCCCCGTTGCACGCGCGTGCCCCCGGCGTGATTTCGGCCCCACTTTAATTCACGCTCGTTTAATTTATAGCAGGTTTAAGGGTAAATAAGAGCAACAACGTCACGCGGTCTCGCGGTGAGGACTGTGTTAGTTGGACAAATCCGTCAGCCGATTAAAAGCCTAAACAACGTTTTGCACGAGCCGAACCCGCCTCATGACGCTCAGAGATGATCTGGCTTTCCGGTGCACGCGATGTCGCGACGGACCCTTGCGCGGTTTCGGGTCAATTTGGGCCGAATCCGGGAAAATGCGTGGCGGCGCGCGCCACTCCGAGTCGGTTTTCCGGGAAAAAAAGTTTATCGCGCGCGTCTCCTGGACCGGACGCTCGTCTGAGCACGCAGCCTGAAGTGTCCTCTCTCGGACCAAGCGTGTGCCGGGGCTCGCGGCGGAGCGGCGCGCGCGAATTCGGCGCGAGTTCGAGCGGCAAGAAACACAAACCGGAGCGCGCGCGTTCCATGGAGGCGCGCTCGCTCAGCTTGCTGGCCGTTGGTGTTCTCAATCACGTCCGCGCCGAGGCTTCATTAGACTTCCTACCGTCAGCGTAACACACTCGTACACTCTCTCACACACACACGGACCGCGTCACACGTCCACGGGACTTTGATAACGGGACTGTCGTGACGTGATTTGCATTTTTATTATTATTATTGATCATTATTATTATTATTATTGATTGATTATAAAAAAAAAGTTCTTGATTTCCGCGCGGTTTTCACTCTGAGTTTTGACAGCGCGAGACGCGGTTTTGTTTGTTTGTTTGTTTATTTATTTATTAATTATTTTAATTAACGCCATGGCGGAAACGGCGGCGGCACCAGCAGCAGCCGCGAAAGCCAAGAAGACGAAATCGCCGAAAAAGGCGAAGTCGCACCCGAAGTACTCGGACATGATCCAGGCGGCTGTGCTGGCGGATAAGAGTCGCGGCGGCGCGTCGCGTCAGTCCATCCAGAAGTACGTGAAGAGCCACTACAAAGTGGGCGAGAACGCCGACGCGCAGATCAAACTCGCGCTCAAGCGACTCGTTGCCGCCGGCGTCCTGCGCCAGACCAAGGGCATCGGAGCGTCGGGCTCGTTCAAGCTCGCCAAAGCCGAGGAGCCAGCGGCCAAGAAAAAGAGGCAGCCGGCGTCCACAGCAACCGCGGCGAAGAAGAAGAAACCCAAAGCCGCCGTCAAAGCCAAGAAGCCCAAAGCCTCCGCCGCCGCCGCAGCCAAGCCCAAGAGAGCTCCCAAACCCAAGAAAGTGGCTGTTAAATCTCCGGCCAAGAAAGCAAAGAAGAGCAAACCCGCTGCAAGCGAGAAGAAAGTGAATAAAAAGGCGGCGGCGGAGAAGAAAAAGAAGGCGACTCCGGTGAAGGTGAAGAAGGCGGTGAGGAAACCGAAAACAGCCGCCAAGCCGAAGAAGGTGAAAACAGCAGCAGCGGCGAAGAAGAAGAAGGCCAGCGCCAAGACCGCGAGCAAGAAAGGGGCGAAGAAGAAGTGACTCTAGCAACAAAGTTAGCTTAACGACACGGACTCATTATTAAACACAGACAAACAAACACACACACACAATCACCTGTAAATACTTTTTGAGGATATGTTTCTTTGAATGATTGATTATTATTATTATAGTCTGTGGTTATGTAAGGTCTGACCTTTTACACTTCCTCCCGTCACCTTTTGCACTATTGGAGCTAAAACTACCCTCAAATGCCCCCTTTTTCCCTAATTGAATAAATCTTTCTTTTGTGTAGCTCGTTGACATCTCGAGCATTATCCTGGCTATATAGGGACTTTATTTTGTTTGTTTGTTTGTTTGTTTTGGACACTGATGTATCAGAGGTCTTAACGCTAATCATCATGTTGTTGTAAACTACATTAGCATTTACGTGTCATAACCTGTTCGGACACATTTATACTGTACAATAATAAACTTTTTCCTCCTCTTTTAAACCTGTGTGTGTGTGTGTTGTACTATAGTAGAAGCTAGAAGTAAGATGCTGCATGTCGCTTAGTGACAGAGAGAGAGAGAGAGAACCGGATACGGCCTACAACTGATTTATTTATTTATTTATATAATCATTCATAATTAACTAGACTGAGGCGCGCAGGCTGCGTCCCAAACCGCTCTTCACATTTTGAGGGAGTGCACTACACACGGGTCGGAAGAACAAAGTACCACGTAGTGCACTTCCGTCCAATAGGAAGCCATTTTTTGATTCAACCAGTTTAGGTGGTTGCTGGGCAGGTTGCCATAACTACAGACCTCGCTTGCCACGCCTACATCACTCCAGATAATCAATAATACCAGTGGAAGTGCTCGTCATCGACGGTTAAAGAGTTTGTAGAAATAGGTAAAAGGTTAAAGCTAAAAAATAATCTACTGATCTTTAATGTAATCAGTGATGTTATTATTTCAGGTTGAAGCCCACATACATGTCTGTCTGTCTGTCTGTCTGTCTGTCTTTCTGTACAACAGAACTCACTGTCTAACTTATTAACACAAAGAAATCACATTAGGTAAGGTTGAGTATCTTATTCCTTGTTTACACTAAGTTGTACTTCTTTCGTCGTCAGCCAAATACACTCCCTGTTTGGTAATCAGAGTGTGAATCACAGATGAAAAATCAAAAAAATAGATCGGATAAAGATAAAGTTTAGTCTTAAAATGCCTCCGGCACATTAAAATTCACTTCTACCACTTCAGTGCTGTTATTTCAGTGGTGAAAATATGAACTAATCCAAGTAAAAGTATCCAGTTTAGCTTTTTTTTTAAATTAATATCTATTGGTGCAGGTGTTTGTTTACATTGAGCAAGTAGCTTATTAGCAGGTTATTTAAAATAGATTATAAAATCCGGCACATAACTGTTCATAACATCGCTTTTACTCAACATTTAGATTTTACTTATTGTGCAGGTTCTGGTAGATATCTAAGTAGTGCAAAAAAATTATTAAATTTTGACAAAAAAACAAAACAAAACAGACATACAGACAGACTTAATATTTCCTGAGACTGGTTTTGGGTCCTGCAATGTACAGTATAAAAGGTAAAGCTATTGAAAGTACAAGTTCTGACCAATGTACAGATAAACATTTATTTCTTTATATAGATAATATAAAATTGCATAATAAGATTTTTAATATATATTTTTCACCCTATCAAAGTGTGATCACACGTGAATAATCACACAAGATACCTATTTACACATTAGGTCAGTACACATTTCACACGTAACTCCCGTAAGACGTTAATTTAAGTTCACTTTTGAGATTTTTTTTTTTTTTTTTTAAACCCATACAAATTCTTTTACTTCATTCATCTTCTGTACTGCTTTATCCTGTATACAGGGTCACTGGGCCTGGAGCCTATCCCAGGTGACTTAGGGCATCGCAGGACATGCACACACATACACGCTACAGGCAATTTGGGAACGGCAATTAGCCTAATCTGCATGTCTTTGGACTGTGGGGACCACCAAACACAGGGAGAACATGGAAACTTCATGCACACAGATTCTGAGGCGGGAATCGAACCCTCAACCCTGGAGTTGCAAGAAGACCACTACTTAATTCATTTGTTGTTAAATTAGATTTGTTTATTAATCACTTATATTTATTAGCTTATGCATTTTCATTTCTAGAGGTTAATTTATTTGAAAGTTTTTTCTTTCGTTACTTTCATGTGAATTAATTTTTTTCCCATAATTTATTTACCAACACCCATTCCTATTTTTCAAAGTATCTGATTACAATTGCATCTGTGAAGGAATGGAATATATACAGTAATCGGCAGCAAGTGAAGTTGATGTCCATTTTTTCCCTGCATCTAGCACAAGTGTAAAAGTCTGAGTGACTTTAACAAGGACCAAATTGTCATGGCTACGACTGGGTCAGAAACAGAAGTTCTTGACAGATGATCCTGGATGAAATAATTAGTATCCACCAAAAGTGCCCCAAGGTAAAGACAAGTGGTGAACTGGTGACGTGAGGCCCATGGCTCACTGATGCATGTACGGCATGAAAGCTAGCCTGTCTAGGCTGATCGCACAGATCTATGGCAACACAAACTGCTGAAAAAGTTAGCGCTAGTTCTGATAGAAACGTGTCGAATCGTAGTTTGTTACGTATGGGGTTGCGTAGCTGCAGACCGGTCAGGGTGACCATGCTGACCACCGAAGAGGATGACCTGGTCTGATGAACCACGTTTTCTATTATCTTGGATAAAGCCAGGTGTGTACAAGATGGCACCATTGTTCCACCTACCTAAACAATGTTACTGACCAAGTACACCCCTTAATGAAGATGGTGTCCCCTGATGGCAGTGGCTTCTTTCAGCAGCACCCTGACACACTGCATAACTGTTCAAGAACGGTTTGCAGAACACAACAAGGTTTAAGGTGTTGACTCGCCCTGAAAGATCTCAATCCAGTTGAGCATTTGTGGGATGTCCTGGACAAACAAGTCCAGAAGCTCCAGCTTGCAGTTTACAGGATTTACGCAATCTGCTACTGACGGCATGTGGAGTCCATGCCTCGATGTATCAGACTTATTTGTTTGTTATAAATATATTAACCTTATTAACGAGAGGTAAAACAGAGAGTGAGATGACAAGCTTGCTTTTTTTAGTGTCACATGATAAAAAAAAAAAAAAGAATTTACAAATAGGTTTTTTTCTTTTTCCAAGTAATTTTTACGTAAATCTTTTATTTCCTCATTTTTATCTTCATGTCTTTGAATCATGTATTTGCATGTTTGACCACATTTGATTCTTTTTTTGAAGGTAATTTGATAAATTATTTGTACATTTTTATGGCATAATTTTGTCTTTTTGTTCTTCTAATTCCTCTACTCTAATTCTACTTTAATAATCTAACTCTTCTACTATTTTTTATGATAATTATTTGCTTATTATATTGTTTGTGTTTCATTATTATATAAAAAAAAATGTCCCAATTGATTTCAACAACTCTTTTCCCCTATAAACACGTGATCACTTATGGTTCACACCAGGTCACGCGAGTTCACAAGTACAGTCAGAAATACAGCATTTTCACAGCAGCTGTTAGAAGCCTAAAGCAGATTCCTTGAAATTTGACATTTGTCTAAAAAGTTGTAAAATAAATTTACACAGTGCACGTGAGAGATTCTGTAATTCATTTCCTGTTTGGGTTTCTAACACGGCCTCACAGCCAGGAAGATTTTTCTTGATTCCTTGGGTCCCAGCTGTCTGCCATTTGTCTCTTTCTGCGCGCGTGTGTGCGCGCGCATGTGGCATGACCACGACAAACAGTTGCTCTGTTTGAATTTTGTTCGTTGATGCGGATGTATATAAAAAAAAACATGTTCCATGCTCACGTGGTGAAGAGGGGAAAAAAAAAAAGTTTATTACAAAATATACTTGATGCATCTTAATTAACAATTTCATAACATGGCGTGTGTATGAAGTAAAGAAACTGCAGTTGGACCACTCCAAATGTGTGTGTGTTTGTGTGTAGAATTCCAGCATATATGATGAGATATAAAAACAAAATCTGCTTACTTCTTTTATGTATAATCTGTAATCAGCACACTGTAATGGATTTCTTTAGGTTTTGAAAGCGAAAATATGAACAAGACTGGTTTAAAAAATAATAAGTAGATCTGAGTTATTCATGATATGGAAATACTTTTTAGTGCTGCTCACCATGACATAGTAACCACCTGCTAACTATAAATAAATGGCAAATAAAACTCTAGCTCTCGGTTACACACACATGATTGGCACTGAGTTGTGTGTAGGGGTGTCTCAGGTCAAAAGGTCAAACACAAACTGGTAAAAAGGACAAAGTTCCATGTGATCAGTGAAGATCCCGCTGCACATGTTTGACTGACAGCAAGGAAACTGTCCATGTGTGTGTGTGTGCGAGAGACTGAAAAGGAGCAGCTGAACACAGTCAGTTGGTAGGAGAACGCTGTCGGAGTGTGTGTGTGTGTGGGTTATTTGTGCCTGCTGACGGCTCTGTAGATGGCGAATCCCAGCAGGCTGGCGCTGATGGCTCCGAGTGTCACGCGCAGCCAAAAGGACGCGCTGTTCAGGTCCGAACCATTCAGGTGCCTAGGGACAGGAAGTGACATCACAAGACACGTCAATCACAATTCCAAATAAGTAAATAAATAAATATTGGTGTGAATTTACACACAAGGAGTCTCGCGCAGCTTGACCGACTGCCTTTAAATTGTTTAACGGGCAACACTCCGTTAGGACAAAAGTAATGGCACCCCAGGGGTTTGTGGTTATGGTAGCGGACTTGCTGCTTTATTTTTTTTCTCACTTGTACTTTGTGCACATCACCAAATACAAAAACGTAACATGAATATTAAATATGGGGGGAAAACAAATCTATTCAGTATAGACAGATCACAATTCATTTGTGTGGCAATACGCCACCATAGGATCGGCACCCTGACTCTGAAGTCGAATTATTTAAAATATATTTATTAATTATTATTATTATTTTTTTATCCTACAGGGGGTGCTCACTAATCTATTAACATCCTGGCAGCATCCTGTGTGGTACGAGCAAATGATTTATCACATTTGTTTAAATATTTTATTCAAATTTTTTTAAACAAGATATTTCTAAAACCGTGATACTTGGAATTGATAATTGGAATACAAAAGGTATCGTGATAATATCGTATCGGCTGCACCCCTGTGATTCCTGTCCCGTCAAAGCTGCCACTGTCGAATCCTTGAACAAAGCACATAACCCTATCTGCTCCAGGGGGCGCTGTATCCTTCCTGATGCTGCGCTCTGACCCCGGCTTCCTAACATGCAAAGGGCGGATTTCACTGTTGCAGTAAGATGTATAACAAGTTTGCTTTTTTTTGTCACATGATTTTGTGATTTTTTAAAATAATCTACAAATATGTTATTTTTTATTAGTAATTTTCATGTGAATCTCTTATTTCCTAATTTTAATCTTTATGTCTTTGAATCATGTACAAGTTATTTTTCCAAATTTGATTAATTTTTTGTATGTTTTTTTTATGGCATAATTTGAGGTTAAGATGAGGTTGTGCTAAAACTACTATGCATGTTTATACGTTCTGTACGTGTACCTTGTTCACACAGCTAACAAGAATACGTATTGGGGAGGTGGAAGTACTAGGGAGTGTCTTGTTTTAATCAAACGAAGCTGAAACACACTGCGTTGTTGTGCTGGACGGGAATGCTGGTCTTGTGTTTTGTGATTCTTCGCTTTTTGATACAGAAGAGGGTTTTTCCTTGACACCTTGGAGACAAACAGCACCTAGTCAAAGTGTGTGTGTGTTTGTGTGAATGAGAGAGAGAGGGAGAGAGAGAAGGGAGACAGAAAGAGAACATACGGATACATGGCGGCCCAGGCGAGCTTGCTGTAGATGTGTGTGTTGCTGTGTGTGTTGAGCGCGCTGAAGTGGAGCGGCTTCGGGAGTCGGTGTTTGTAGCAGAACTCGGCCGGACTCATTCCGTGGTGCTGCTTCACTTCGGGCTGGTCGGCTTTGGATCCCACGACCACGCACGGCACGCCGCTCGACATGTAGTGCTGCTGCACACGGAATCACACACACACACACACTTTTACACGTTGTGCTTTATTTATCTTAGAATTTAGATTTAATATTGATTCGTTTCCTATGATGTTAATGATTGCTAACTGGAAGGCAGATTGAAGGCAACAGCTCACTCACATAGAAATGTGCAAAGGCTTATAATAAACTTGCTATAGCATAAGTGAGAAGAGGAACAAACTTTAAAAGTCAAGTGTGTTAATAATAATAATAATAATAATAATAATAATAATAAAACACTACAGGTGTGTGTGTATACCTTGTAAATACTGGCGCAGTAGTTGAACGAGTCTGGGTCGCTGACATCGTACATCAGACAGGCGACGTCACACGCCGCATCCGCAGCTTTCAGGAACTCCACTTCTACGTCCACTTCCTCCAGCTACGGGGAAAAAAAGAAGGAAGCGCTACGTCATTAAGTAAACCTGAGCTTCTCATAAGCAGATCTGGTACAAGCGTCACTCACGATGAGGTATTTTTCCTGGTTAGAGACGAAGACGGTGTTGATGGTGTGCAGAGAGAAGGCACCGGGGGGGCGCTCGTCACCCTGAAACATAGTATTAAGTTTTTTTGTTTGTTTTTTTTAAAAAAGAATGACACTTTGCTGAAATAATGGTAGAGCTCCCTCACCACGAGGCTCCGACCAAGAAAGGTTTTCAGGAAGGCGGTCTTTCCTGTCCCGCGCGGTCCGATCACCTTGCAGAGAAACACCGAGCGCTGCGTTTGTCCTTTCTCCAGGTCTACTGACTTCTCCCTGCTTACTGAGACAAGACAAAGATAACAGGGTGTTACTCAATCAAATATCACTTAATAGGAGGGTGATGCAAAAATGATCCGCACTCAATCAAATTTAAGCGAACAGTTCAAAAAAGAAGTGGCTGGCAGGCGTCACTTGGCTCGGAGTTAAGAGTCTTCGGCCCTCCCTGACTGGTAGTAGTAGTAGCCTTGATGACGCACCTATGATGGAAACTAGGTACGACTAAATTAGGGGCCAAACAAATCAGGGGGAAAAAAAGGTTCAATATAACCGGAGTGCTGATCATTTTTTAATCACTTTCGTATATATTTTGCATAAAATTAGGGTTCTGTGTAGTGTCGTGAGAGTGTGTGTACCTGTGATGGCTGACGTCTGAGAGTCCTGCTCCATTAGAATGGGATAACCGAGGTACCCTAGATGCTCAAGACATCTGTGGACACCTAGGTACGCCGACAACCTTAACAAAACAAAACAAAAAAAATGCCAATTTATTAGAGATGGATTGCAAACGTGTGACTGGGAAACAAGTTTCTCAATTGGAGTTTGGTGTTCCACAGGGTTCGGTTTTAGGCCCACTGCTTTTTTCTCTTTATATGCTTCCTCTGGGCAACATAATTTGTAACCATGGTATTAGTTTTCATTGTTATGCTGATGACACAGAATTATATGTTTCAGTAAAACCAGATGGAAAAAAAAAACAGCCTAATAAAGTTTAGCAATGTGTGAAGGACATAAAAGACTGGATGTTATTTAACTTCCTTCTGCTTAATCCTGATAAGACAGGAGTTTTAGTCATAGGACCACATGCAGCTAGAAGCAAGCTTTTTGATCATACAGTAACTTTAAATGGCCTTTCTGTTGCATCAAGTGCAACAGTAAAAGACTGTAAAAGTGTGATTATACATAGATTCCAGCCTTTCATTTGAAGCTTATGTAGGTAATATTACCAGGATAGCATTCTTTCACCTCAGAAATATTGTCAAGATAAGAAATATATTGTCACCAAATGATACAGAAAAACTACTTCATGCTTGTATCACCTCTAGGTTGGACTATTGTAACGCCTTACTGTCTGGCTGATTAACTAGGTGCACAAACAAGCTTCAGCTAGTCCAGAATGCAGCAGCGAGAGTTCTCACTAGAACCAGAAGATACGAGCACATCACCCCTATCTTATCTTCACTTCATTGGCCTCCTGTGAAATTTCGCATCGGTTTTAAAATACTACTATTGACGTATAAAGCATTAAATGGTCTCGCGCCGCAGTGAAATGCTAGTCATAGTAAGTCCCTACTTGCACTCTACACTAAATATACATTCACATTATACACTGTTTGACTGTGACCATACCTAACTGTTGGATATCTCTCTTCTTCTCCCTCTCTCTCTTTCCCTCTCCCTCTGTCGAGCTTCACATGTTGTTCCTGAGCTGCCAGTGATCCAGACCTCCTCTGCCCCCTGGACCTGTCTGACTCGTCCTGGTGCCCCGCTTCTGGTTGAGATCTCGTCACACGGACACCCCGTGTGGTCTGTCTGGGATGCGTGTGGTGACTGGGGACGGTCCTGTCCCCGGCTGATGCAGACAGCTGTTCTCTAAGGACTAATGACTGCAGACGCTCGATAGTTCAGTACTGGAATTTCCTACAGTCTACCTGAGCCTCCAATAACAAACTGGACTCCATATTAACTTAAAGACATTCATCCTCCTAACACACAGTATGACTGCAGATCAATCCCTGCTGTCCGTTATCACCCAAATGTGGGTTCCTTGTTGAGTCTGGTCCCTCTCAAGGTTTCTTCCTATTGCCATCTCAGGGAGTTTTTCCTTGCCACTGTCGTCCTCGGTTTGCTCATCAGGAACTATCTGATCATTCTGATTTATACACGTTCACATTTCATACAAACTTCCATAATCTCTTTTGATTGTGTAAAGCTGCTTTGCGACAATAACAATTGTTAATCGCGCTATACAAATAAAACTGAATTGAACTGAAAAACGACATAATGGCGGATGTGTCCTTAGTGCTACGGTATAACACCCCTGCTTCACTCACGTCCACTGGCAGAGGTAGCCGCGTAGAGAGATGTAGTTGTCCTCTGTAGTCGGGACGCTACTGTACACCGACTCGGGCCAGGGTGTGTAGGGAAACACGGAGAACAGGTTCTTCAGCTCGGCTGGGGACAGAGCACAATCCTTATCCTACAGAGAACATGAAATTGTTAGCCAAACACCTGCATAGACTAAGGTATAAAAGTGAAGCTCGTTTTATATCTTTACCTCGTCGTATTTCTCAAAGAGCCGCTGGAGGAACTGATACCCGAGATGGTTCAGCTCTGTGGTGCAGCCCACAGGCACACGCAGCCTGGGAACAAGGACGCAAAGAGAAACGATCATTCAGAAGGAACGGTTTCGTTGACGAGGCGTGAGATGCAGATTACACGAAACTCACGGTGGATAGAGGTAGTCGTCTGTAAGCTCAAGCGAGTCGTCGTAGCCGAACTTGCGCAGGATGGTCCACGTGGTCTCGTGACGTCCTCTCTGAATGAACAGCGTGTTCAGAAACAGGAAACCTGGACAACATGTAAGAATGCACAAACACATCGATTAGACTGGATTGAGAGTGTGCAGTCTCATATGAGTTTAAACCACGAGTTTAACTATGAGTGTGTGTGTGTGTGAGTCTCACCGTTAAGAGTCAGGCCGTTGTCCTGGACGCCGTCGCTGGTGTTCTTCCACACGACTGTCTTCACGTCGTCTAGAGCCTGAGGAGCCAACGGGTTCCCAAAACAGGATTTCTACACACACACACGAGGAGAATTCAATCACCTTGCTAGAGCAGGTGTGTGTTAAACGCCAACCACAACAGGCTGTGTTCAACACTTACACACTCTTTTGAAAACTGCAACTTGCTTCAAGTTTAGTTAACTACAGACTTTTTTTTTTTTACAGACTGAAAAAAGAAAAAAAAAAAAACACTGCAAACTCTTTCCACTTTAACCTCTGCACATTCGTGACTATTTATTTCATCTGCTCTGATTATTAATTAAAACGCTTTTAATAAACGGCCTTTGTGATCGTTCCTGAATAGCGTGCATTATCGCCATCGCTCTTACCTGAAAGCAGTTGAGTTCTGCGTCGCTGAGGATCCGATCATTGTCTTGATCGGATATTCTGAAGATTCGACTGAGGGCGCGGACGCACTGCGGTTTCAACTACACACACATACACACAGTGAGACATAACGTCAACGTATTGCACAGCAGCTTTGCAGTATTCTGAGTCACAGAGTTATTTATTTCCTACCTGCTTGTCCTCGGGATCGTAGAGCGGCGCTGTCGGGTGCAGCACAGCTTTCTGAGCGTAGTAGAAAAGCTCCGAGATGTTTTTCAGGTTCTTAGCCGAGCACTGGAACGTAAAAAGTGAAAATTATAAAATGTTAAATTTACAGGCCAGATATATTAACAGTTAAAGTGTAGGCGTGTGCTTTTATTAGCTCTCACCTCCACACACGTCTCAATCTCTGAAAACTGGTTCATGATTGGCAGGATGGTTTCCATGGAGCTCCCGGAGCGCAGGTCAGATTTGTTGCCCACGAGGATGATGGGGATCCTGCGTACACGCGAGAGAAATGGTTCCCACCAAAATGTGAGACCGTTATCTGGGTTTTTTTTTCCAGAGATAATTTAATTCAATTTTATTTGTATAGCGCTTTTAACGATCGTCATTGCTGCAAAGCAGCTTTACACAATCAAAAGAAAATGTAGCTCCTCCTACTTGAGCCTAAATCGAGTCAGAGATATGAAGTCAAGGCTCGGGCTTGTAGGAGGAGTTGATCTGACTCCACCCCCTCTGATTTTTTTGTTGTTCTGATTAGTGATATTTTGGATGCTGTGTTCGAGTACAGCTACTCAGACAAAATGTGAAATTCAGGTGTGTGAATTACTTGCTGCCTTTCTCTGCCTCGCCGTTCACCAGAGGAATCCATTTTGTCCGTATCTGAGAAAAATAAAGACGGCATGTAATTGAGTGTAAAATCGCTACATTATATATAAAAAAATAATAATAATAAAATAAAAAATGAAATTAAAAAAGCGAGGAAGCATAATTCACCTTGTCGATAGTTTCCTCTTGCGTGACGTCATAAACCACACACACCACGTTAGCCTAAAAGGAAGATGAATCTCGTAAGTTAAGACTGGTGTAAACAATGTGCTGCGATAAATCGAAGACTGAGCATCGCTCACCTTTATTATCTCGTTGCGCAGCACCTCGTCCGTCTGCTCGCTCTCTGCGCACAAGATGACACGTTACTACTTCATTCTTCCACTCTGTACTGCTCAAAACACACTGCCAACTGGTAATAACACACACGCTTACCGGAGTAGTCCACTATGTGCGTCGGCACTTTCTCGGGTGTGACGTCGGCAGGGATGGTGATCTCCTCCGCCCGGAGAGGAACCTAACCAGATACACCAAGATTCAGAGTCAAGCCCGAGCCAGAAATCATTCGCATGATTAGTAGTGGACCTGTCAATCAATATCATCCATCCACGGACTGAGGATACGAAACTTAAGAATGTTTTCAGTGCTTAGATTTTGTCAAGTAACTACAGAGACGGGGTCAGGGGTCGCTGCTCACCTGTTCAGGGAACTCCTCTCCTACCAGGGTCATGATGAGGGACGTCTTCCCCACTTTGGCTGGAGGGAACAGAGACAAACAAAGTGAACGAGTGATCGCTTTGAGAGTGGGTCAAAAATTATCTGCACTCTTGCTGTAGAATTCATTTTAATTAACTTGTAGAAAATAAAAGACAAATACATATTTTTCTTTCGACATAACCTCCTTGTTTTTCGATACACTTTGTCCATCAGTCAACAAGCGTTTGTGTTCCCTCATTAATAATAAAAAAAAATATTTATTCTGAACTGCGAGCCACAAATGGACTGCTTTATTCATTTCTTCATCGGAAGTGAATCTTTGTTCTCGTACGGCCGATTTCAGGGCGCCAGACAGATGAAAGTCTGACGGAGTGAGTGAGATCAGGACTATAGGGAGGACGCTTTAACACCTCAAAATGAAGTCGACAGCGTGGGCAGAAGTTTGCGAATGTGCATTGTCACGTGAGATGACGACGCCTTTGGATAGCGGTCTTCTGCATTTAATCCGAAGTTTAGTCTTTATTCTCCAATAAGCGTCTCATTGTAACGAGCACTGTTGATTGTCGAACCCTTTCCCGATGATGTTCCAATACTTCTGGCCCTTGAGAATCCCTGAAAACTTAAGCGTTGATGGATTTTCCAGGTGACGGTTGACTTTTTAACTTGAGGATGTTTCCGTTTCATACCCTGCCGTTTACTCTCAGGCTTGTAGTGATGAATCCGTGTAATGATTCTCTTTAAGAAACTTTCACCTTCTTTAGAGTTGCTTTAAATTTTCTTTGCCGATATCCAAACGTTTCTGTTTATGCTCTTTCGATAGCTGCTTTGGCACCGGATACACCCTCAAACAACAACAAATAAAACAGGAATAACTGCACGCTGCTCTTCTTTCGTGCAAATTACAAGTACGGCCATTTTTGTTCGCACCGCAGTTACAAATGAACTAATGTAACATGTTCACACCTGCACAGCAGTGCTTGAACAGAAAGCACTGATAAGACAGTATCAAATGTTCAGCAACACAGCTGTGCCTTGATTTTTAACCATTAAGTAACTCTGAGCTCTTGTGGTGAATCAAGAATTCTTGAGCAAACATTTCAGAACAAATTACACCCTGTAGGGAGTGTTTTCTGTCAACACTGCCAAGGTAAACGCCTCAGGTGGGCAGCAACCCAAACCTCTTTCTAGTTCCCTAAGTAGTACACTAAACGTGCTGAGAACTAACAGCGGCAGTGCACTAGATTAAACACTAGTTGGCACAAAGCGCGCGGATTGGGAGACGGCCAACAGTTCGCGCAGGAATCCTTGAGAACAGTACAGTACAGTTTAACGGTTACTAGCCTTGAGCTGAGGCGGGGGAAAAAAGAAAAAAAAAGTGGGAGGATAGAGGGGTAAATAGATAGATAAATGAATACATATATGAATAAATGAAAGCTACAATAAAAGCAGGTGTATTGTTTTGACACATTTATGACAGACTTAGCCTGCTAGCTAGTTAGAGGTTAACCTAAAATAAACCTTCCTGCAAACTATTTGTCACGCAAAATGTAATTAAATAAATGATTAAAATAAAATGAAGATTTTACCCACAAAGGAAACAAACAACGACAAATCTAACTATTCATCCACGCCCAAATCTAAAATATTTGAATTTGAAGTGCGCTATGTAGGGCGCTATAAGCCTACAGGATTTCTAGTGCACTTAAATAGAACACAGGGAAGTATTTGGGATCGAGCCAATAAGTTGAATTCATGCTCGCGCATTTTAACGGCTGATAAAATGAACGCGAGGAAACTGAAACTCATACCGATTCCCATAATATACACTCCTCCATACTTACATCTAATCATGTTAAATATATACCTATTATACATATAAAAAATATATCTAAGTAGCTAGATAGCTAAAAAGTCAAGGTGTTAACGCCCCAGGTTAGCGAATAACACTACTTACGTTCCCCTAACAGCAGAATCCGCACGTCGCGTTTCATTTTTATTCATTTGTTTATTTAGGTATTCCTTGTAAATTGATTAAACATTGATTATGTGTTTAAATTGCACGTCGGCTTCCTGTCTGACCCATTTCCATCCCGTCCAAGGAGACACACACAGAGCTGCACATACAACGAGAAACTGCATCTCCACTTCCGGTTCCGGTTGAAACACAGCGCCAACTTCCGGTCTCCGAGATGTATCGCTCATTCAACCAGAGGATTTATATTGGTGTATACTGTATTTTACGTAGTGTTTTAAATCATAGATAAAATAATTTTTAAATTAAACATTACTAAATGGGTCATTCAACAGAATAAGTTGGAATTTGGGTGATAAAAATCTCCCAAAATGTATTTTTCTTTCACACCTAGAACTTCTTTAACAGCAATAATTAACTTTTTTTAGCTTCACAAATCCACAAAAAGTAAAGCTTAATGCAGTTTTATTATTATTATTTTTTCATACATTTAATAACTGGTGTTACTTCTCTTCCTGGTAACACCAATGATGGTAACACTAATAACAATTTAGATTTTTTTAAAAAAAACTATTTACAAATTTGCTTACATGTATAAGACCACATGGTTTTCAATTATGTCAAAATCGATTAATTATTAGAAGTAATCAGTTTTTATGTCCAATTTTAACAGTTGTAATTATAAAATGAGAAACATGACAGACTTAAAAGCTGCGCATTAAAATTGCAAAACATGACATTTCTAAACAAATGACGAGAGACGTCTGACCAGCCTTTTACATTTGTCCAGCGCTCTTCATCGAGTGACCTTTCAAACTATTTCAATTTCAAATTGTCGAATGTATTTCTAAATAAAATTCTTTCTGTGTAACAGTAACACCAAAGACATAGTTTGGGGCGACTAATATTAATTTCATATTATTAATTATAAACACTTAATAACCTGTTTCATGATTTGAGTGTTTTACTTATTTTATAAGATGTTGATGTTATTGTGAATCAGATCTATTTCATGAAAAAAAAAATCTGTATATATGAATAGTATACAGTCCCAATTCCATGTATGATCAAAGTGACATTTCCTTGCACTTGGCCTTTTTTAAAATTTATTTATTTATTTATTTTTACTTACAATTAAATATTAAGTAGAAAATATAAAGTAGAAAAATGTATTTCATGATTGAAAGTCCATACAATATTTTCGGAACCTGTACCAGTAATGTGTCTGTTATGTTCATTTAAAGGATTTTGTGACTGTGATTTTATCCATTTTTTGCATTATTAAGTTGAAATAAATATAAAGGGTCAGGAATGTGCGATACAGGCTGGCTTAGTGGCTTAGTGGTTAGCACCGTTTCCTCACACCTCCAGGGTCAGGGTTTGATTTTGCAAGTTATCCCTGTGCTTGGTGGGTTTCCTCCCACAGTCCCAAGACTTGCAGAATTGACGTTCCCAAATTGCCCTTGGTGTATGAATGTTGACTGGAGGTCCTACCACGATCATAAAATGGGAATAAATACAAAGGTGGTCAACTTTCGCCAGATTCATAATGTCAATGTAATTCATCATGTATTCTTTTTAATATTCTTTTTGGTATCCGCTGGTATTTTGGTATTTACTGCCTCTCAGTACACCGCTCTCACGGTAACAGAATAAACAGGTACAGGAGCAGAGGCGTGAGAGGGAACTCTCCATTACTAGTTACTCAATCGCTGATGGTGTCCTTCTCCCGGACTGATTTTTAAAAACAGTGCACAAATATACAGTGGAACCTTGGAATGCGAGTAACTTGGTCTGCAAACGTTTTTGCAAGACAAGGCAATTTTTGCAAAATTTGAACTTGATAAATAAACGAGGTCTTGATATGTGAGTACCGTAATACGCATGTGCTTTGTCTGCCGAGCGTCGCATGATCACAACTGAGCCAGTGGTTCTTTTCTCTCTCGTGCAGTGGGATTGTGGGTAATTGTCTCCCATGCTTGGTCTTGGTGCGCGTGCATCACTCGTATAGTCAACATCTGTGCACACGTGTATACTGTTTACTATAACTTGTGACCTTGTGTGTGCGTGCGCGTGTAAAGCAGTTTTTTTAAATTTTGTGTCCAAATGTAGAGCACGTTCAAAAACAACGTGAATGTACTGCAACAACGGCCTGCGGGAAGAATAAAAAGTTGAAAAGACTGTATCAGTGTGGCAGATGAATGTGTTTCATCGCAGTGATTTCATCAGTGTGTGTGTGTGTGTGTGTGTGTGTGT
>JAQMYL010000033.1:3947936-3960043 GCA_030014365.1 Clarias pachynema | reverse complement strand
GTGTGTGTGTGTGTGTGTGTGTGTGTGTGTGTGTGTGTGTGTGTGTGTGTGTGTGTGTGTGAGTGAAAGTCGTCCTATACAACAGCTTCCTTCCTCCTCTCCATTCTCTGTACTCATTATTTTTTCTTTATATTTTGTTGTAATTATTTTTATGTGAATATTTTATATAAATGCTTGTCTTTTGCACGTTTTATCCCAGACACTGCATTCTACTTGCCTTATTCAGCGCGTAGTGCCCTTCTGTCTTTGCAAATTCCATGATATACTGTATATATATGTACTATATAGCACTGACATATTAGTTTGATGGTTCAATTAATAATTTATTTGAATATGAAACATTGTTAAAATTTTTTTAATGTTTAGCGTGCGTGTACCGTGTCTGGTGGTCTTTGCTGTGCTCTCGTACACAGACCCAGGTGCAGTGGCACACAGGAAAGGGAACTGCAGCCATGTCGCTGTGGATTTAAACTCCTTGAACATGCTGGAGAATGACACACGAATCACATGACCCTCCTGATAGATAGATAGATAGATAGATAGATAGATAGATAGATAGATAATTCTCTGACAATATCTCCAGTCAATACTGATTATTAATATCCATATACTGACGGTAACCATAGCAACACACACTTATGGTTTGGGAGTAAACAGAAATCAGAAAACGTCCAAACAGATATCTACGTGAAAATCCTCCTCATATGTCTTACTCTCAAAGCACTTACCTCAGCAGCTACATCCAGGTGCACTACGAAGTGTTTATTGGGACAAGGTCTGAAGAGCAGGTACAGGTAGCGGCCCGTGAGGCCCAGAGACTGGCTGCTGGTTTTGGGAATCAGGATGTAGTTGCTGGCCGGAACTGAACCACGGATGCGGAACACGGTGCACTTGAGTGTTTTGTCCTACCATAACAAGGATGTGATCGAGATTATGAGCAGGGCTAGTATCTGTGCCTGATATATTTCTTTTTTTTCTAAGAACAAATTTTAATTGTTGAGGATGGAAGAGGATTTTTTTTCTTACCATATACGTTGTAACATCTCCTTCTTTCCTGGCCTTCCTCCATTCGTCCAGCTTTACATGCTTAAACACGTTTACATAAGGATGCTGCCACGCTGGGGCGAAAAATAATACACAGTAATAACAATATTTTTTTTTTTCTAAGCATCAGGTAGAAACACAATGCAATGGTGTGGGATTGGGGTGGTTTCACGTAACCACATTTATTTTACATATTGTCAAAAGTATTATTTGTACATGTGTGCCTGAGGGCTAAAAAAGTTTAATGATTCATTAAAGGTAGCCCGTTCCTTATAAAATAAAAAATGTATCACTTAAAAACCAAATGCAGCATTTAAACAATACAAAATAACTTCAAATGCAAGAGTTTATCATTTAACTTAAAATTAAATTAAGCAAATAAAAAAAAAAAGCTACATTTTACTGAGCCACACGTATCTCAGTTATGTCATGTGTTATAATTATTATTTCTAAATAAACTTAGCAAATAAGTCACCTCTACCACACGGGCTGAAAATGTGTACATAGTTCAGAGTGCGCCACCTGTAGGATTATAAAGAAACGGCAACGTTTTACCGCCTCAAATCATTCGCAACTGAATCTATTGTTTCGTCCTATCTGTAGTGCTTAGTCCATCTGCTTTATGTTTGATTATAGACTAAATAATCCACCATCACTTTGGTGACTTTGGTGAGAAGTTAACAGTCAGGAATAGCTCAGCGGTTAAGGCATTGGACTACAGTTCGGAAGGTCCCAGGCTCAAATCCCACGATCACCAAGTTGTCCCTGTTGGGCCCTTGAGGAAGGCCTTTAACCCTCAACTGCTCTGGATAAGGGCATCTGCTAAATGTAACGTAAAATTTAACAGAACTAAGATTAGCTCGACTTCCTTCAACCTGCAGCTCAAGGGCTGACGTTTGGAATCTTGCCTAAAGTTTGCGCACATGGAGCTTGAATATTCTCCTTGTGCTTTGTGGGTACTGTGGTTTCTGAAACATAGTCCAAAGACATGCAGGTATTTCCAAATTATTAGAGATGGGGGGGGGGGAGGCCTTACTTTGATTAACGTATCGCACCAAAAATCTAATTTAAAATTATATTTTTTTACATTTATAATAGAGATGAACCGGTCGATCAGCCAGTGACCAGAATGTCCTGGTTTTCAGTTTGATTAGCCATGACTGTGATCGGCCGATCAGCCCCAGATATAACTGATTCTGAATAGGGTGCAGAAGCTTCCGAGTGCCGCAAACGTATTTTTAAGGTGTTACATTATCAAAAATCGCATGTTTTAAAAGCCTCCCATCAGCCTTTTTCTCCAAAAATTAGTCTTAAACACTCATTACACACGCTTACACCAGTCTCAAAACACCGCACACCAGCGTTTAAGGGGGTAAAACGTCACCATTTCTTTACAATCCTACAGAGATAATGCACTCTGAAGTATTTACACATTTTCATCCTGTGTGGTAAGAGTGAATTAATTGATAATTTGGTTATAAATAATAAACATGGTGGAGGACGGAGACACGTGCTGCTCGGTTTAATGTTAAACTCTTGTATTTAAAGTTAGTTTGCAGTGTTTACATGCTGTGCTTGATTTTTAAGTGAAAAAACTAATGTTATAAGGAACGGGATACATTTAATTACTCATGAACAAAATCATGGAAAGAATGTGATATAGAATTGGGATATTTGTAAAATCGTGATTATTATAGAAACGCAAATTTTAATCAAATCGGCGCAGAGGTACCGTGATAATACTGTATCAGGTGGTGAATCCCATCCCTAATCAGAATAGGTGTGTGAGTGGGTGTGTGGTTGGCATGGCAACACATCCAATATCTCTTTTGTAATGCATTTCGTTTTCAACACTGAAATACAGACACTGTTCAGTTATTTAAACCTTACACTCTAAAAACATCTCAATTAGTCATCAGTTTAAATCTCTTGATTGGAAAAAACAAACAAACAAGAAATTAAAGGGCATGACCTCCAGTCTGTGTGTGTGTGTGTGTGTGAGAGAGAGAGAGAGAGAGAGAGAGAGAGACTTACCTTGAGAAGTCATCATTAAGCCCTGACTCTGCTGCACAGACTCACACATCACCTGTTGTCTGCTGCTCTACACCACTAGCCCTCTAGCTAGCAACAGCATCCATTAAAAAACAACTTTACTCCTCAACGACGTCCATTTATAATCCATAAAGCCTTAACAATCAGTAACTCCCGACTAATAAAACAGAAAGTGCTGGTTTAATAACTTTAAAGCCCGTTAGCTGATGTTTGCGGTTGTCAGGCGCCTGTTGTTGACAAATCAACTTCTCCCGCTGCAGCCGCCGCCGCTGAATGACGTCATGACGTAACAACGTCAAACCGGAAATGTCTCCCGTAGAAGTGTAGTTTAAAGTAACGGGTAATGTAGTTCAATAGGAATAACGGTCCATAGTGAATTAGAAAATAGTAAAAATAGCTCAAAGAGAATAGTGAAATAAGGGCGTTAATCAAGGTGAACTAATGTAGGATTGGTAGCTGACAATAAAAAGTAAAAAAAAAAAAAAACATTAAGCCGAATGTTTTTTAAACATTACATTATTTAATACATACATTAATTAAAGTCGAGCCTTTAAAAAGTTTGCATAAAAATTAGTATGTTTAAATTGGCTGAGGTATTTTAATTAAATTCACTCAGAGGAAACCCACCAAGCATGGGGAGAACATGTACGCACACACACCCGAGGCGCCCGCCTTAGTAGAATTTCTAATGATTATAATATTTGTCATTTTACATCCTCAAGACAAACATTCAAAATTATCCCCAATCTGGTAATATTAAACCTCTGTTGGCCGTACTTTGTTTTATCAGTGCTTTCTGTTCAAGACTGCTGTGCTGGTGTGAACGTGTTACTTGTTAGTTCATCTGTAACTGCGGTGTGATTATTTATGCCCTGAGGGTGTACCTGAAGCCTAAAGAACTCACATAAGAGCATAAACAAAAACATTTGGATATCTGCAAACACAATTTGAACCTGGATACTTTAAGGAAAATGATAGTTTTTTAAAGAGAATCACTACGAGCCTGAGAGTAAACGGCACAATATGGGACGGAAACATCATCAATTGCTGTCCAAGAAAAAGTTCAAAAGTCAAACGTCAGCTAGAAAATTCATCAGTGATGACAGTTTTCTGGGATTTTCAATGGCCAGTATTAGAACATTATCAAGAAAAATATTCAACAATCAACAGTGCTCATTACAATGAGACACTTATTGAAGAGCTGAAGACAAAACTTCAGATTGAATGCTATGCAAGGGGGTGGTGATCTCATGCATACATCTCTGCCCACACTGTCGACTTTGTTTTGAGGCGTTAAAGCATCCTCCCTATAGTCCTGATCTCGCACAGTCAGACTTTGACCTGTTTGGTCCCCTGAAAACAGCCCTACGAGGATGAAAATACACTGCTGAAGAAGAAATGAAGACAGCGGTGCATTCGTGGCTCGCAGATAAGAATAAACTATTTTCGTTTTTATTAATAAGGGAATACAAAAGCTTGTTGGACAAAGTGTTAAAAAACAACAACAAGAAGATTATGTCGGGAAAATGATGTATTTGTCTTTTCTGAAAGCCAGAGACACCTGGACGTTCGAACGGATTTTCAAACGCGTTTGTGTGGTTTGTCCCTGTCGGCGTGCCGTAGCTCCGCCGCTGCTATAGTGACGGCTACAGATGCTACAATATGGCGGCGCTGTAACGCTGGCAAACAACAAACAGAAGTTTTTTTTTTTATATATAAATATTAATAGAAAAACGACGAGTTACCGGCGCGTTGTGTAATATATATATATTTTTAGTGATTAGTCGAATTTTTTACAAGGTTTAAATAATTAATGCTTGAAACCTAGCTAGCATTTGTAATTCAGTTCGTTCTCTGGCTAGAACATATAACACTGAAACATCAAAATAATAATAATAATAATAATAAACTCTTACTGTTTTAATTTTATTGTTTATACCATAGAGGCCGTTGGATAAAAAGAGGGAGAAAGCAGCCATGTCGTTCAGAGATCTCAGAAGTAAGCAAGTTGCATAAGTATTCGCACCCCCTGTGATTTTTGATGTTGTATGATGATGTGTTAAAGTCTTTAGGGAGTTTTTGTCAGGAATTTACCAGAGGGAGAAAAAAAAAAACATTTTGAAAATAAAGTTCAAAGGAACACATTATATGAGACGGTATTAAAATGTTTTGAACTTTTGATGCAAAAAATGATGCACGTGGTCGAGCTGTGGACCTCAGTTGTGGAGAAGACCGTTGCTTTTTCTTAGGGTCGTACCCGTACAGCTAGGGTTAGTCAGCGGTAACGATCCTCGAAATTAAGGACGGATCAGACTCCGACACGATGTCCCTTCTGCTTCTGGGTCAGCAGCCTGGGGACGACGTTGGCATGTTCAGATCACACGACAGCATCGCCTGGACTATTCCGTACGACACACCGACAACAACAGCAATGTTGTGGATGGTTCTCAGACGAGCATCACGCACAAGTTGCCGAATGGTTTTGACATTTTCAGGGGTTGAGCTCGTTGAAGGTCTTCCTGATCTCTCATCGTCTTCCAGTGATGTTCTTCCGCTCTTGAAGCGCGGGTGCCACTCAGAACACCTCGAATGACTCATTGCAGCATCGGAACCGTAAACTTTCCGAATCGTGTCAGACGTATCGTGCAATACAAGTATTTACATAAAAGGGACCTGTATTACCCACTGCTGACTGCAGACCATTGGGATCGATTTTACTTTCTTTACAAAGAGATCAACTGCAGCAGCACTTTGATCTTGTAGTCCATTCGTTTTATTCTCTCAACATGTGTGTGTGTGTGTGTGTGTGTTTGTCGTTTGTAGATTTCACTGAGATGATGCGTGCGCTCGGATACCCTCGACTCATCTCCATGGAGAACTTCCGGACCCCGAATTTTCCTCTGGTAGCAGAGATCCTCTTGTGGCTTGTCAAGAGGTGACGCACGTCTACAGTATATCCCACATACTGTATCCCATATATCCTATGATATACTCCATTTTTTTCTCTGTTAGTTTTACATTAAAACAGAAATAAATAAAAATCCCTGGAAAACCTTGGATGAGATATTAAAAATAATGATACTAACATTTTTATCTCACACAGGTACGAACCACAGATGGACATCCCCAGTGACATCGACACAGAGTCGGACAGAGTGTTCTTCATCAAAGCTGTGGCTCAGTTTATGGTATTTTAATTCACCCTTTGTTTTGTTTTTTTGTTTTTTTTATATATAAACTCCTCTACCATCATCAAGAGGGCCAGATTTAAACTGTCACATATTTGATTCCTTTCTTGCTACATGTTTTTTTCCCTCTATTTCAGTTTAAGAGAGAGAATAAAGCAGATGCTGGAGAGGAGACACATGGTTCATAACTGCTTGTCTGCTTGTGTGTGTATGTGTGTGTCCTCGCAGGCAACAAAGGCTCATATCAAAGTGAACCTGAAGCGTCTGTACCAGACAGACGGCTACGCGGTGAAAGAGATGCTGAAGATCACCAGCGTCCTGTACAACGCCATGAAGACCAACCAGACAGACACGGACGAGCCCAGCTCTGAGGACGCAAGTAACAAATTCAAATTCAACCTGGCTTCCAAGGTGAGAAATGTCCTTTGGTGTTAAAAATATTAACTAAACTTTTAACATTCTTTGTGTTTGGCTCAATGTAGTGTGTGTGTGTGTGTGTGTTTTTATGTGTAGATAGCAGATTTAAAGGCAGCGCGTCAGCTCGGCTCTGAGATCACAGCGAAGGGGGCGTCGCTCTATGACCTCCTGGGACGCGAACAGGACCTGAGAGAGAGCAGGACGGCCGCCATCGCAAGACCCCTAGAGATCGTCGAGGTGGAAAGAGCGCTCCGAGGGGCTGTGAAAGACGTCCTGGTACACACACACACTTAAAGCGTGATACACAGATATTAGATATGCTTATGTAACAGGCTGATTCTGATGGGTTGATGTAATATAACAGTAATCTAATTGCGCGTGTTCGTAGGAGAACGTGCAGAAGACCAAGGAGATGTTGAGTAACGTGGCAGCTGACGAGGCGAGTCTGGAGGCCAAAATCGAGAAGAAGAAACAAGACCTGGAGAGAAACCAGAAGCGCTTACAGACACTGCAGAGTGTCCGGTAAAACTCACACACACACACACTATAGAGTTACTATAGGCATAGACCATATAAATACAGCGGTATCTCAACATACAAATTTAATTAGTTCTGGATTTCATATTGTGAAATAGAAATAAAAACGTTCACAGCCTGGTACAAACGATGGTAACTACGGTAGTCTCCAGAGCTGTTTTAACTGTACAGGGGTGAATTTGTACAAATGTACATAAAGTACGCATTATCCCATAGAAAATAATGTAAATACAGATAATCAGTTTCAGCCACCCACAAATATTACCAATATTAACACTATAATCATAGTTTTGTATATAAAAACAATCGAAAAACATTTAGACATGTAAATGGAGTAAAATATGAAATAAATAGACATTAAACCTCACTTAATCTTAATTTATGATTCCTCTCGGCACCGGCTGATTTAAAAACCAAACTGAAAGTGGCTCCGTTTTCTTCTTGCTACCGTCCTTGCTAACATTCTTGGGACCCGCGGTGCATTACGTCTTCACTAAATCTTGCACAAAATGCACAAATGTAAAATATGTATAATCACTTTTCTTGGCTTTCCACTGATGCAAACAAGTTTTTAAAGGCTCCCGAATGTACACAAGGTGTTCGGTTCGGTCGTTCGTATGCCAAAAATGCTTTTTCTCTTGCAAAATTTCAGTTCTTAAGTTAAAAATTCAGGGCAGGGCGTCTGTATGCCTGAAGTACACCTGTACTGTGAACTTGGGTGATGAAGCTGAGGTTGAGGAACTCTCAGAGCCTGAATTAACACACCTGTGCGGCAAAGTTCAAATCCAGATCCAGCACTAATCACACGGCTCCACCTCTGTACACTCTGTATGACCATCTGGTCCCGCACGCAGCCCGGCGTTCATGGAGGAGTACGAGAAGATCGAGGAGGAGCTGCAAAAGCAGTACGAGACCTACGTGAAGAAATTCCACAGTCTGTGTTCGCTGGAGCAGCAGCTGGACGAGTATCACCGACTGGAGCAGGAGCGCTTCGAGGTACCACACACACTCCATCCTGTTTTCTCAATGAACTAAAGCTGTTACTATTGGTACAAAAGGTGCTTTGATCATGCACACTGACCGTGCAGCTCGATTAGGAATTATTTTTGTTTATTAATAGACACACACAATAAATCTGTGACACACTCTTATATGTATTGTATGGTTTTTGTGCTGTACAGGAAACGGAAAATTCCATGAAAATGATGCAAAACAAGCTGCGTGAGGAGGACAGGAGACTCATGACAAGTGGAGGTACAAACACACACACACACACACACACACACACACACTAGAGTACAGCAAGGGGCATCCTCTGTTTCTGAGAAATGAAGCCAATGCAGAAGTGCCAAAACGTGCAGTTCCTTAAATGACCACTAGGCTCCTAAAGTGAGTCAGTCCCCATAGAGGTTCATGTTAAAAGTTTACAACAGAAATAAAAACGTTCACAGGCAGGTACAAACTATGGTAACTACGGTAATCTCCATAGCTATTTTAACTGTACAGGGGTGAATTTGTACAAATGTACATAATAATGTACACTTAGGGGCGTGGCTGATTTAAGTGACAGCTACACTGCAGGTGTCAAACCACTGGATGTCTGTATACATCACTTCAGCTAACTGTAACAGTTGTAATTTAACTTACCACAAGAAGTGTATGAGTTGACATAAAGTGTAGAATAGATAGATGGATAGATACAATAGATCGATCTAGATAGAGTTCAGTTAAATGCATAGTAAAGTAGCCGTGTTCCAACCAACAGCCAGGCTCTGTTCATTCCAACTCATTTGCGCATTAACCAGAGTTTTAGGTGGAAGAGGGTGAGCTCCCACACGTGAGCTTCAAAACCGCTCTTTATAATCACTCAGGGTTTGTCCGGTTCTTATACAGTCTGTGTCGTAAAGCATCATGTCTGTTGGTACAGGCTGGTTTGATAAACTTGATAAACAAAACCGTAGCGCGGGGCGTCCCGTACACCACTGTGAGAGAAATGTGCCACTTCTCTTGTTGTAGTGCGAGACGAAGACTCGGACATGGAGATCCCAGAAGATGAAGGCTCAGACAGTGACATAGAGGAAGGACGACCGTCCAAACCATTCCCGCTTCGCCATGCGCAGATACCAGGTACATAAACGTCCACATGATTTATCAGCTTCATGATTTATCAGCTTCAGTTTGGATTTTGTCTGGTTAGTTTTGCTGTAATTAATTTCCATGAGCTCCTGTAGTTTGCAAGAGTTTTTTTTTTGTTTGTTTGTTTGTTTTTTTGCTGTAGGTCGAGCTGGTGGACGTCTCATTGGCAACATGCAGGGTGGAGACTCGGATGAGGTGAGTCAAGACAAAACACAAACTACAGATCCGTATATATATTTATCTGTGTGCGTTTTTTTATTTATTTATTTATTTTTTATTCATGCACTTTCCGCAAGACAAATCTTGCTTCATCATTCTTTCACTTTTGCTCCTCGTTTGGCTTTGCTCTTTCTTTCTTTCTTTCTTTCATACTGATTGACTTAGTCCAGGGTAAAGGACGCAGCGCATCGCCCCGGCGCTGGCCGGAGGCGGAGGAAACGACAGGTGTGTGTGTGTGGGTGTGTGTAGCAGGAAGGTAGTAATCATTGTGGTAATAGTCACTAGACGACTAGCGTTAGTGCGTAGTTATTTAAACCCCAAAACCCAACGGCACACTAGCGGTCTCTATTTTTACAGTCTGTGTGTGAATGTGCTGTCGTACCATCTTCCTCCCTTTTCCTTTTCTGCCACAGACACGATGTCATCCGTAATAGTGTTAACCTGGACACTCGATTCGTCTTAGATAATCCACTGGGAGTTTGTCGTCAGGGGTGTTAAATGAATAAAATTAAATAACGTTTTAGCTAGAAGATGTTAACACGCTGCTGTTATTCTCATTTTCAATTCTAAGAGGTTAAAAAAAAAAAAAAACTTAATTTTGAGCGTTACAACTGCTAACTTGGTAAAGCTGTGTGTATAAAGTGCATTTATCAACACGTGTTTCTGAAATGTGTCGCGATCTGCAGTCGGACGACAGCGAGATCGACGTCGACGACGATGACGAGGAGGAAGAGGAAGACGAAGGGAATGAAGATCTCGACGAAGAAAACGGCAGCCTGGAAGGCTCCGCCTCCACGCACAACCGACCAACCAGATCACTGCACCCTCAGATACTGGAGGAGAGTGACAATGACTTCTAACAGGAGAGGAGAGGTGGAAGGATACAGACAGACACGACATGTTATAGATTTCACACATTTATTCTACTATTATAAAAAAAATGTTTTGAATGTCAGGAGTGTTTATTGAATACACATATATTTTTACATAGAAAATAGTACATCGTATCATGCAGTCAGAAACAGAACTGGCACTGACGCCCAATAATAAATATCAATCCATATAATTTATAAAATGTAATAAATGGGTATAAATTGTACATCTTTCATTTTGTGACTGTGTGTGTGTGCACTCATCAAATGTCCACCACACACTCCGGCGCGTCAGCTCGTATAGCATCTGAAACGACCTTCGCTCCAGACTCGCCAATTCCGTTACCCTGAAGACTGAAAAGGGAACAAATTTAAACAACCATGTAAATGACTCACACACACACACGAACCCCAGACTTCTTACTGCCTTTTAATTAGCTCTAATTAAATTATTAGTGACTATTAGCAACATCGACAGGTAAAGTTGAACTCCAAAGAGTTTTTTGCATTTTTTAAATAAAAGATCCGGAACTGTATGTTTGAGAGATTTCCTCGCAGCCTGCTTCACCATTCCAACAGAATTAAACACAAAGGAAAAAGTCTTAACAATCATGATTGTTCAAAATTAGCAACCAACCCAAGTTATACTAGTTTTCCTCAGAATACAGTGTTTGTAAAGGGGCACATAAACGCCATAGGATAAACTACAATCATGCAACCTATAAAGCGATTTCTTCACTAGATCAAACTGAAAGAAGTCAGTTTTGCAATAATTTTTCAGTTAATTAGCAGAATTCTTCAGCTAGAAATAATTGGTGAAATCACCCGTTCTGTGCACGAGGAGAATTATAATACAAATGTTTGTTTGAATACTTTTGGCCACTGCCATATTTAAGACATTAAAATCAATCAATATTCCATCAATGTCAAAGATTTTACTCTGTCATTAAAATATGCGTATTTAAAAGCAGAGTGCATTTGCTTCTTAGTGTCTTGTTCCTTTATTATAAGAATTTTGTGATTATTATAATTGTGACTTTCTCAACCTACTAACATAGATGAACTTACTTTATATAGGTCAGTTGATGATTTCCTCTGAGTGCCGTAGCGATGAAAATGGCTCCATCCATTCCCAAAGAGTTCTCCTGCAGACTAAATACAATAGTTAAAAATGCATTACTGGTCAGTATTTTATTTCCTGACCACCATGATTACACAGAGGTGACCATCGGGGGTTACAGTGTAGGAGCTTTTGACTAGAATGTTGCGAAAAATCAAATCCTACAACAGGCAAAGAATGTCTGTTGGGTTTGAACAACCTTTAGCTGTTTGTTTACAGTGCTCGAATATAAAGGAAAATTTAATTCTAACATTTCTAGCATGATATTTTATCAACAGCTAACCTTGAATAAATCTGGAGCAGTGTGGGCGGTAACATGGCAGAATTATTTAACTGAAGTTGCAAAAACAAAAATATTGCCACCTTCAAACCTGGTGCTAACTCTTTGCCTTTACATTACACATTACAAAGGCTAGTTAAATACATACAGTGGCTTGCAAAAGTTTTCGGCCCCCTTGAACTTTTCCACATTTTGTCACATTACAGCCACAAACATGAATCAATTTTATTGGAATTCCACGT
>JAQMYL010000033.1:3924752-3947836 GCA_030014365.1 Clarias pachynema | reverse complement strand
ATTCATGTTTGTGGCTGTAATGTGACAAAATGTGGAAAAGTTCAAGGGGGCCGAATACTTTTGCAAGCCACTGTAAATGTTAGGTTCTAGCTAGAAATTTAGCGACTATAGTTTGTGGTATCATGCTTTTCTGCCATTTTGTAACAATCACGTGCTTGCTGAAGTTTACGGGAATTTATAGTTATTATAACTAGATTTTCGTTTAGGTAGCAGTTGACACCAATCAAGAGAGTTCATTACAAAGAAAAACAGAAGAGCAAAGGAACTCCTGACCTTTCTCGCAATTTAATAGAAGAATAATTTTATATTTTTATACAGTTTGAACTTAACAACGTTTATAATAAAGTATAAACATAAAGAATATTGTTTGTTATTATACTTCAATTATAAATCATTACACTTACTGTTACTGTTTATTTAATAGTTTGCTTGGTGCAACTGTTTCCTAGGTTTCATTACAAATAAAATGTCATGTAAAAGGTTTGTTGCGTAGCACTGCTACTTACTTCAAACTTCTCAAACTCCGATTGGTCTTCAGCGCACTGGAGAGAGCTTTAGCCCCGCCCATGCCGATGAAGTTACCACGGAGACTGTTCAAGATGAGAAACATAAAGTGGTTAGGATGGCACGTGGCACCAAAGTCAGGAAACAGATTACAGTTGAGATAGGGGTCGACTCACTCGAGTGTGTGGAGGCTTTGGTTGACCGTCAGAGCTTCAGCCAGTGCCACGGCACCTGCCTCGCCCGCCGATACACCCTGGAGACTGCACACACACAAGCAGCACACACACACATTTATATTGTCTTCCAGGAAGACAGGAAATGTAGACCTTTACTGGAACGTGACCCATTTTTCAGGCTTTCTGCCAGACCACATGCTGCACTCTTAGCTGCTGTGTGTACGTGTGTGTTTTTTTTTTTTTTTTCTACTTAGTGGGGACCATAATAGTTAACAAGCTGGATGTTTAGTTTGTTCCCACAAAAAAATGTTTACAAAATTGTTTAAAGTAGTTCTATTTTGGCTGACAATAAAAGGTCCCCATAAGCATAATGAGACAAAATTGTGTGTTTTATACTTACTAGAGCACCATGAGGGAAGAGTTAGTCTTTAGCGAGCCTGCCAGTGCAACAACACCATCATCACCCAGAGCATTTTCCTGGAGACTACATGCACACAAACACACAGAGATTAATGAGTCAGCCAGTCAGAAGAAAAGTCAGGTCAATTATTCGCAGTAGTTTATCTCATGGCAAACCCAACTACTGGGTTTAATTGCACAGGTAAATGTTTTACTTAAGGAATAATATCAGAATTGAGCATCCAACAGTACAATGGTATAATCACCATCAAATCATGTTCTATCAAAACCCGTTACTGAGTTCAACTTTCTCTAGCTTTAAAAAAAAACTCTACTCAGTTTAGATGCCTATTGTTGGAGATATTGTTGGAGACTTTACCAGGACAAACATGAAACTTGGATGTTGTGTGCATGAGTGTTACGGAGGTGAAGTTGAAAAATTGGACAGAAATGAATTTGTAGCTACTCACTCCAGGAGCTGGATGTACTTGTTATCCTGCAGGGACAGTGCTAGAGCTTTAGCTGCTCCAGCCTTCATAAAGTTCCACTGGAGACTAACACAAACAGATCAGATGAAAAAGATGAGTCCTGTTAAACTATTAAGTCTTTGGATGTTGGGACGTGTGTGTGTGTGTGTGTATTGCATTTTTGCGACTCACTGCAAAGACGTCAGAGCTCTGTTGACTTTTACTGCTGCTGCGATGGCTTTCACACCTTCATCATGAAGAAGATTGGCCGTGAGACTGTCGCACACAAACGCAATTGTATTTAGAAATCAATGGAATCGTCACGTCAAAGTTAGAATACAGTACTCCTGAAATAAAGGTGTGTAAGTGTAATAAATATGATAAACCATCACCAGGAGGGTGTCCAAATAAGCGAATCACTGTCTTTGTTTACCTTAATTACATGTACCTGCTCTTTTTCCTGCTCATTTATGTACGAAACGTAAAATCAAGCAAGAGTAAACTTTTTTGTAGGAAAACAAATGCAAAATCGGAAACGTTAAAGATTATGATGAGGTAAGAGAGAAGGAAAGAATGTACTCACTCAAGTTCCCTGAGTGTGTGGTTCTCTTGTAAAGCTCGAGCGATGGCTCGAGCACCTTCAACTCCGATGGAGTTCTCCCTAAGGCTGCGCACACACAGGAGTTACACTTACACACAAACGTAAAAGTGCATTACAGGGACCATCAAGATGCTGCTAAAATGGCAAAACGTATAAGGTTTTTCTTGACATACTGTACATGGACACTGAATTTCCATGAGAACTAAAATACATACACTAACAAAATATACTAATAATACTGCTAATACAAACAGTACAATGAAAAAACAATTAACATTATAGGGGCCTTATAATAATGTCCCCACAATGTTACACAATTTCAGGTTTTCCTTGTTTAAATGCATGAGTATATGATTTTTGGAGAATTGGGGCTTTTTGTCCTAGCTTTTTTGTCTCTGCTTGTGCAGTCATGAACATAAAGACTTAATGTGCTGTAGATCATGTGATGTATGTATCTCTTGTTTTTTTTTCTTTATATCTCTAAGCATTAATTGGCCTGACCTTGGACTGAATTTACTGGGATGCCCACTCTTGGGAAAATTTTAAACCGTTCATTTGTAAACAATTTTTCTCAATGTAGAATGGTGCATTTCAAATTGTTTGGAGATGGCCTTATAACCTTTCCTAGAATGATTAGTAGTAGCAGTTGCTTTTCTAGGTATCCTTTGTTCTTGTCATGATGTAGACATGCACCTGAGTGCTCCACAACACTGCCAAAATATTCTGCTTATATAGAGGTAGCCACACTTCTTGATGATTCCCCTTTTAAAGTTTTAAAAACCGTCACTCTTCTGAGAAGTCTTTCCACTCCGTTTTGGAGACCGGCTGTGGTGATTTTTGCTCATTCAGCTACAAGATCATTGGTGAGCTCAGGCAGTGATATCACGCAAGGAGGATGGGATCCGGTCAGTGTTTCAGGTCATTCCAAAGGTGGTCAGTGGGGGTCCAGGTTAGGGGACACACAATTTTGTGACAACAGTTTAAACCAATTATGGGTGTGATGGCCTGGTTTCCACTTATTTTTGGACATATAGTGTATGCTTGGAGAGCAACAAAATGTCCTGAGTATTTAATGTTTTTCCACTTTACATAGGAATGGACATTAGAACTAAAAGCAACACACAATATAGTGCAGTATTGTTTGATATTTTAATAAAAAAAAACTTTCATCTTGGAGTGTAACAAAATGTGTCACACAGTTTTAGGTTTTCCTTTTTAAATTTGATTTCTAAGCAAGAAATCAAGTGTGTATACACACACACACACACACACTTACTTGAGTTTAGTTAGGGCTTTGTTGTAGCGCAAGGCCTGAGTCAGAGCCTTCATGCCCCTGTCGCTAACAGAGTTACTCCGGAGGCTGATGAAGACAGAAATGAAGTGATCATAAGTGATATGGAGTAAGAATTGACATTTAAAATTGTGGAAATGAGTGTGTGTGTGTGTGTGTGTGTGTGTGTGTATTAATACCTTAGAGTTTGGAGTGTATGGTTGACAGCGAGTGCTTGGGCCAATGCCAGTGCGCCCAGATCTCCCAAATGATTGCCAGATACACTGGAATAAACACAAACCTTCCATTAGAAACAAGCCAAGACAAAATCTACTAGCTTTTAATCATAGCATCATTTACAGTATGTTCTTAGTTAACGGTGGCAAACTATCAAGTACTACATTAAGAAACCACACGTGGTTAACGCCTACATAACTGTTGCCTTTTTGAATGCCAACTGAATATAAAGAACCTTAAAAATATTTACCAGTGTACTGTTAATCCTTATAACATACTTTTAGTGTAGTTGCATCAAAAAATATTTTAAACAAATTTTTTAGTAATCTAAAATGATTTCAATAAAACACATTGAATAATTTCACTTGGACCTAATTTAGACAAAAATGATAGAATACAAAAAATATGTTTAATAATTTTCATAAACAAATGACTAAAAATGAAAAAAAGGAAATTGAAAAGGAAATTAACAGTTAACATGTTACCTAGTGTAGTTTTCCTCAAGTACTCTTGCTAGAAATGCTGGTATGGTAAATAGAAACTGAAAGTGTGCTTGATTGATTTCCTTTGCTACTTCAAAGAATGTTACCTTACTTGAGGAAAACTTTTTAATTAATGCACTAGTTTAGTGAGTTTCTTAGTATAACCTATCCAGTAATAAATAAACAGTGGAGAATATGTTCTTGGTGTTAATGAAGTAAAATTCTCTTAATTTACCTACATTATTTATATCTTTCATTAATATTAAACAAACTTGAGTTTCAACATTAATAATGAACAGTTTTAGGTTATTTTTTAATAATACTGATGTTAAAGGTTGCTTGTTTATATGCTAAGCAATGATTTTGTCTATATTTGACTGAAAATACATGCATACATTAATAATCGTATAACTTATCATACTAGAGATGTAAAATATAAATATTTGTACATGCCTCATTTTCTTTCATTTGCCCATTTAACAACTAAGAATGTGTTAATTAGTGCTTCAGTTTATGTTGGTCCTTATTTTAGTCGTGAATGGAATAAACATTAGTTTAGTCATTGGCACACGGTTATTAGACAATCATCTATACAACTACATTGTTGAAAAATAACTCGCCTTTGGACGGAGCTACATCACATTATGTCATTGTTAATTTTTTTACGCTAACAGCATGCCCACAAGTGCTTAACTCCTTAACTAATCAAAGCTTAAAAGAAGTGTTACACAAGCACATTTCATACTTGAGCTCTTGTAATGTCTGATTCTTTTTGAGCGCATCTGCAATTCTCTTCACCCCCTCTGGGCCTACGTTGTTCTTTTGAACACTGAAACACACACACACACACATCAAATACATGATGACATCAAAAGAAAATTCTTGAAATTCAAGGAAGGAACATTATAATGTAATTTCAGTGTAAGCGGTGCAACACTTATACACAGCTACACACACTTACTTTAGTGTGATGAGTTTCCTGTTTGACTGCAAAACCTCGGCCAGTGCGCGAGCTCCCTCGTCCTCTATCTGGTTACTTTGGAGACTACATACATACATACACACACACACACACACACACACACACACACACACACACACACAACTCTGTACAGTCACTCACAAGTCTACACACACTATCATTAGAGCTTTATTATGATTATTATTATTATTATTATTACTTTTTCAGATTTATTGTATTTATTTAAACGTACTATTTATTTAATATTTCATCCTAGAAAGGTAATACAGTCCATGTTTTGTCTTCCGAGTACATAAAAGTTAAAATACAATGCTTATATTTGTTTACGCTTCTATATTTGGGTGGAACTTACTTGACTGTCACGATAACCTGGTTCATCTTTAGTGCCTCTGCCAATGTTTTTGCTCCTTTGGTGCCAATGTTGTTGCCATGGAGACTGTTAATAAAAAAAGAGCCCATGTTTAAGGACAAAAGGATGAAAGCCGGACAATCTACAAAGTTACTGTGTTATTAGATTTTTCACACATTTTTAACAATTAAAATCCAATTTGTCGCAAACGTAATGAATTCCCTTAACTGTTACCTGATATGTGAAGGATTTATTTTACAGAGTACATATACTGTAGTATGCACACGACTACACTCTAAACACTTACTCCAGTGCGGTGAGAGTCCGATTGACCAGAAGGGCTCTACTCAGTGGCTTGATCCCTTTACTGCTAATCGAGCTATCTGCCATACTACAACAAGAGAAAGCAGGAAAGAGATCAACGAAATACTAGACAGGAGAATTATACAGTATATACTTGTATTATATGTACTGTAGGCATACTATACCTTAGTGATTGGATATGACAGTCTTTGGCACTTAGTAAACTTCCCAGGAGCTCCATTGCATCATCCTTAAATTTGTTATTTTCCATTCTAAAAAATAAAATGCAGTCAAACACACATGCAATCAAATGCAAAATGTTGGTATTCCTTTAGAGCGAAACAATGATGATGAAGACATTACATTTATGACAGCTAATTAGAACAATAAGTAGAACTCGACGCCAGTGCTGTGGATGGGGATGCCTCCGATTGCCTTGTTGTTATGACCTTCATTCTGTTTGGATAAATTCTAAAGTCTAATCGTGTGGGAACAGTGATAATTCCATATAAATCCTACAAACATTAAACGTTCTTGATATATGATGGTCCAAGGCTTCCTTTCAAAATAATATTGCTGTTGATTTGGGCTTGAAAAAAAATCTTGTTAAATGACCTTAAATTGCTACTGATATATATTTCATCCTAGTTTCGCAATGCATTAATTAAAAGAGTGTATTAATAGTTTTGGTGTGAAAACACATACCCAGTTCAAAGTGTTTCGAAAGGTATGTGTGAAAAATGAAATATGTAGGTGAAAACCACTATACGGCACTGATCAGCTATAACATTTAAACCACTGTTGGGTAAAGTGAATAACATTGAATATCTGGTTAGAATGCCACTTGTCAGGGGTTGAGATAGACAGCAAGTGAACAGTGTGGTCAAAAGGGAGGGGTGTTGGAAACAGGAAAAAGGGGCAAGCTTAATGATCTGAGCAACTGTGACTGGGGCCAGAGTGTGATGTTTAGACGACTTGGTCAGACCATCTCCAAACAGCAGCTCTTATATGGTGTTTCTCATATGCAGTGGTTAGTACCCACCAAAAGTGATAGGACAACCAATGAACCTGCAAAAGATTCATGGGTGGGAAACGTTAGGCCATCTAGTCAGGTCCTTGAGCTACTACAGCACAAACTCCTGAACATGTTAATGCTGTCAATGATATAAAGGTATCAGAACACATTGAGCATAGTGCATAGTTGCAGACAGGATAAAGTGCCCATGCTGTAAGTGAAGTGTCGAAAGTGCCGACAGTAGCCAAGTGAGCAATGAAAGAAGGTGGCTTGGTCTGATGAGTCACCTTTTTTAAACCTCATATCAGGGCGGCAGGGTGCACTTTCTGTGTTTATTTGGTAAAGAGACGACAACAGGATGCACTATGTGAAAAAAGTAAGCTGACGGGAACGGTGTAATCACCTAGCTAAATGTTCTACTGGGAAACCTTGAGTCCTGGCATTCATGTGGATCTCACCTTGTCACATAACAAGCCATATACACCCCTTCATGGCAACAGTATTCAGTAATTACACTGGCCGCTTTTACCAGGATAATGTGCCCTGACACATTGCAAAATCCACCTAGACACTTATAACACCTATAAGATCTGCTTCAGATCTGCAGCGCTTTGTGTTGCTAGAGCCTTGATAGTTTTGGCAGCACACTGGAGTCCTACACAATATTAGGCAGGTGGTTTTATTGTTATGACTGATAATTGTATATGTATGTGGTTAATGTATTTGTCTCACCTCAACTTGCTGCAGTATAGGAGCTGTGGGAGAAGTTGCTTGAGGGAGGCAGAATCCAGGCAGTTTGAGAGTTGTGTCTCCTTGGCACATGACTCTGACACCTGCAGCAGATACGCCAGCACTGTGCAAACGCCACCTTTCAGCTTTCCATGTAGTCTAGAGCCGATCAGATCCTCCTCTACAGAGCGTATCCACTCCATCTGCTGTAACTCTGCCAGGCAAGCAACTGTAGCTACACTACGCATGCTAACCGCCTCACCTCCTGATGCTACCACCGTATTCTGAAGCAGGGTCATTGCCATGGTGCGCTGCGTCACCTGCTCTTCTCGGCTTACTCCCAAAGCCCCGCCCAGCAGAGCTCCGGCTGCTGAGGACAACAGGCCAGAGAGGAAGCGCATGAAGAGGTCAAGTTTGCCATTGGATGAGGTGCTAGTTTTCTGGAGTGCAGCACGATAATGGTTTTGGAATCCAATCCGAGGCCATGAAACACTGCTCTCAGAGAACAGATCAAACATTCCTCTGCGTGAGGACACATAATAGAAGAGTGCACCTAGAAACTCCTGCACAGACGTGTGTACAAACCGCCATGAGACTGATTCTGAGGACCAGCTCTGCTCACGTCGAAGGAGCCGATGTCCCAGAGATCCTGGTGCTGGTGGAATGTCAACACCGTAAGTTCGTAATTCAGTCTCAAGAAACGTATGACGTTGGCGCAGCAGACTGTAAAAGGCCAGTCGTCCAAGATTGCCAAGCGGCTTCCGGATGCTTCCACCGGATGGATCTATGGAAGAGAGATGTGGCCAACAGTAGAGGGTGTATACCTCTGTCAGAGTCCGTGGTAGATGTATATCATCCATGTCTCTCCCTACAAGGTGGGACAAGGTGGTTGCAACAATATGACAAATGCAAGGCACTGAACAAAGAATGATCAAGGGTTTCTGGGATTGTAGGTGCTCCCATGCCTGGCACGATTTGTCCTCTGGGGTTTGCGTTTGAGAGTCTGACAGATTGGACTGCTGGTGTTGTGTGTAATCCTGAATCTGAGCATGCAAAAAAGGTGGGACCTCTGTCACACGATCCACCAATCCTGCAGGTACTTTTGCCCCAACTCCAGGCCTTGACAAAAGCCACATTGAAGCCCCAGGTAACAAGTTGCCCCTGATGATGTTTGTGATGAGATCGGACACTGGAAGCTCCCGACGTGGATCTGAAGTTACCGGGGTCTCTGAGAAGTCAAGAGGGGAGCGAAATTCTTCCAACCCATCAAAGATCAACAGCACTTTACAGATACGACTATTCAAAATCACATCAATGTTATCATATGGAATAACCAATCGAAGCAACCTCTCAACTGACAATCTATCAAAGCTGCTCAATTCCCAACATGCAATCGGAATTGCTAAGCTCAACTCTGGGAATACCTTTCCTGAACTCCATTGATGGATGAATTTGTGGACAAGTCGGGTTTTCCCACTTCCAGCCACACCTACTGTCAGTGTGACACGAGGGGCGGTGCTAACCCTTGTCAGTGGAGCAAAGAGTTTATCCAGTCCCAGCGGACGACTATGCAAAGGTCCCACTCCTCGGTTGACTGACACTTGAATGAGATCGTGCTCTCTCTGTTGCAGGTCAGACACACCATCGACCAGTAACAGGGCAGGATCAGATGTTTGATTGGATGATACAATCTCATGGTCGTCTCTGACTTGCCGGAGGAGGCTGTCTTTATGTTGCTGAACAACGACGTCTAAGAAGAAAGCAGAAAAATTAATGAATTAATTAAAAAATTACGTTTTACTCAAGCAAGTGCAGTCTCTGATTATGCAAGTTGACTTCGCCACACTCACCATGAAAAGTTATGAGGTTATACTCGTCCGGGTGCGAGTTCTTGAGGTATGCCTGCAGGGCGGCGCCCTGCGGATCAGCCCTAAAGAGCAGCTCAATCGATGCATGCACTTTATCCTCCAATGATCCTGCCTCCTTGATAATTCCTGCCCCTTCTGCACTCAGCTCGTCCACCTTCCTCATGTGGTTGACGATGTCCGTGAGTAACGGGTCAGTGATGAAACGCTGCAAAGATTTCTGATTCTTGCGTAACCAACTAGAATCTAATTAAAACAAACACAGTACGGTGTGATACATCTATCGTACTACATTTTAATATGTTAAATGTTAATAATAACAATAAAAGAACATGACTGTGTGAGTGTGTGTGTGTGTGTGTTGGGTTTTACCCTCCATCTTCTTGTGATTTCCTGGTTTTGGTGTGGATTTGAGAACCATGTAGCAGTCGTCCTGCCAAGGAATTTGTGAGCTCCTCTCCATTCCAATGTGTATGCTGTACGTGTCCATGCGACTGTATGTTTATTAGATGTTAAATGCTGATTTTGGTATCAGCATTTTGTTCCATGCCTCTGTTTCGAAAAAAAAAAAGTTAATCAGGAGTTGAAAATTATATGTGCATTATATGTTAGAGTCATAGAAAGTTGAATAAAATTTCAAAATTTCACATTGAAATTAAATCAGTGTGGATTTGGGAAATGCTAAACTCTAACCTAGTACCTTTTAGCAGAGTTAAAATTATTTATCTGAACTATAATGCTATGATAAACTACAAGTTACAAATAACAAATAATAGGAGTGTAAATCCCCCCCCCTCCTTTTGTAAGGTAAGTTATTTCATATTTTAGAAATAAGCCTTTTTTTGGAAGTAGACTTTGAGGTTGGTCACTCTCAAGAATTCAACTTTAAACGTTTAAATGTCTCAGTTGATTAGTCATTTTATTATTAAAATCTAAGTAATTAAAATTGTGTGCCTGATAAAAACACATGAAGTGTCTGGAGTGTAAATAAGTGAACTGCTACTTCACTCCTTTACACTCACTGAGACAGTCTGTTCTTGTTACAGGTTTTATTTTGCATAGAGGGAAAAAAAAAATCTGCTTTATTGCTGTGCACTCTCTCTGTCTGTGGCTTATTGTGCTTCTACAGGCATTGGCCGCTCCAGAATGATAGCATACACATGCAGAGCATCGCAGCAGGAGAGAGACGTATTCAACGTTCAAGCCCGAGACAGACGCTGCCGCATAAACCTCACAAGCCACATGCGTCAGCAAACACTAAGTTACTAAGGTGACAGCACGACATTTCTTTAATACACGTCCACACTCATGCAGAGCAAGTCATTATCAATATAGCGATCAGCAACTGCCGTTATAAGCATGACCCCATGACTACTGTCTGACCCGAGGCCACAGTACTGAGCAGATAAAAATACCCTGCTGATACTTTTGGTCATCAAAGTAATTTGGTCAGTAGCATAGTCATCTTTTCCAGTCGATGCTGCAATAAAAAAACGTGGTGACATCCTATCAATATTGGCAGAGTTGAACAGAATCGACCGTTTGGTTGTTAAATAGTACTATAAGGGTGATGGAGTAAAAAATCTAGCAATTATTTAAAGAATTGATTTATTTACCACTATATTATCATATTATGGAAAAGAATATTTGAGTTTATCTTTCCTTTGCATTATACTTTTCTAAGTATATTTCATTTAATAATTAAATATTTCTTGTTGATTTAAAATGAACAAATTGCTGTTTTCTTCTCCTTTTTAAAAAACATCAGTTTTTCCTTTACTGTGCACATTTCTCTATTGATTGATAGTGGATTTGTATGAATGGTGTCACACATTTCTTTCCCCACACTTTAATTTAGATAAGAAATTTTCAACCATCAATTTCCTGGAATTATGCACGTCAGTGACATTAAGACAATCAAAATTTTCAGCATTATTACAAAAAATAAAAAAGTTTCACACAATTTCATTTATAGTAGTACATGTTGCTGGTACATGATATAAAAATTATTGAATGAACTGAATCAAGTGCTATTTAATAACCCTCAGGTAATGAATGTGAAAGCCATGTTCTTAAATTTCATTATTGAATAATGTGACATATTGCTTTTCACACAGTAATATATTGGCAATATACTGGAACAATCAAAGCAATCTTCTCATTCACATAATGAATGCCATTGCATAAGGCTTTTTTATTGCTCAAATTTAAACTGTTTCTTTCTTTTATTGTTACACCATTTTGCACTTGACACTAAAAATCAATCAATCTGCTTTTTTAAAACCTTTAAACTTACAGTTCACTGTTGCCCCTTTTATACTGAGCCTCACGTACTGCTGTTTTCCCCCACATATTTATAATGTCCATCTAATAATGTAATCTTTTTCCTGACTCTATTTCTAGGTTTCTTGTGTATTGGCTAGTTTTAGATTCAAGTGAAATGTGACCATAAAGGTCACTTCATTATCAGGTGTCAGATGGTCCAGGGCTCACAGCTGTGCTTGTACTTTCCCTCTTGTCTGCGAGTGACTTACAGGTTGGTGCATCTGACCCCCTGCGGTTTCTAAATGGAAAGTTTACTTCTAAGGTACTAAGTAGTTCCAAAATAGTCGGGAGATACATTTTGAACCAAACAATTCTTTTGAAAAAATACACCTGCAGTCAACGTCTAAAAGTATTGGAACACCAAGGCCAATTCTTTTCTTTTTGCTATAAACTATAGACATTTGGGTTTATGATCAAAAAGGTGGATATGGGATCAGAATGTGTACTTTTCTTTTCCCGATATGTAGATCTTGATTTCCTAAAAACTTAGAACGTTTTCAGCCATTCATTTTTAGGTGATCTAAAATACTGGAACACGTGATTGGCATGTTTTTCTTGTTGCCCAGATGTGCATGTTGTAGTCACTGTTTAAACATTCAATAACCCTGAATGTCTAGACTGCATTTGTTATTAAAATGGTAAACCCACTTTAGGACCAGAGAGCTGTCTATGGGAAAAACAATTCATTTTGAAGCTGAGAATAGAGGAAAATTTATCAGAACCTTTGCACTAGTATTAAACGTAGCCAATGCAACAGTTTGCTAGGAGGGGAAAAAAAACGAAGCCCTAAGTCCCCCAGACATGGAAGACGTGAACCAAGGAAAACCCCAGCAGCTGATGACAGAAACACTGTAAGAGCAACACCCAAAGAAACACCCAAACACTCAACAACCTCAGCAGGGGTTGTCACTATTCACCATTAGAAAGCAGTAAATAGCAGTAATATAGAGGTCATACCACAAGATGCAAACAATTCATCAGCAATGAGAGTCAGAAAGCCAGATTGGAATTTGTGTAAAAATAAGTAAAGAGCTACAAAAGTTGTGGAACTAAGGTTAACCTCTACCAGAATGATGGAAAAGCCAAAGTGCGCAAGCAAGGATCTGTCATGATCCAAAACATACAATCTCATCCGTTAAGCCTGGTAGAGGTAGAGACTTGCATGGCTGCTTCCACTCATGATGGTAGAAATAGAATGGATTCAGACGTCTGCAGAAACATTTTGTCTGGAACTTTAAGTCTAGTTGGGAGGAACTTCATCATGCAGTAAAACATTAACCCAAAACACACTGCCAACACAAGAAAGAACTTTATAAGGGAATAAAAGTCAAATGTTTTGGCCAAATTGGACACTGTACAGTATATTAACCCAATTTGAGCACCATTCACCTCTGAAGAGGAGCCAGAAAAGAGAAGCGCCAAAATAAAACAAACCACTGAAGGAATCATAGCAAAGAAGAATGCTACAGTTCAGTGATCTCAATAACCAGCAAAAGATATGCAAAACAATCTGAAGTGGTATTTACAGTACTGTAATACCACCTGTTCCAAAACTTTTGGTCAGTTAAACAGCGTGTGTTATTCCAGCAATGCTGATTACCACATCGAAATCTGAACATTGGGTAATGTAGGCTGAAATTTTAAATCTGTTGTCATAGTCATCTTTTGGTCTTCCCTTATTGCGGTCAGTTATGACTATTTGGTTAGTGACATGAAACAACATCGGTGAAACGTGTGCCAAGAAACACCTGCTTTATTTTCTTCTTCACATTAATATTCAAACTTTATACTGTATTTGGCAAGTTTAGGTCAGGCTTTTTTTTCTGAATGAAATTCAAGACTTAGAAATAACTAACTAGCTATCCTGTGGCTATGGTGAAAGTCTCTTTCTGTAATTTTGCTGAAATATAATAAATTATAAAGTTTGTAGCTAAATTTCTGTTACATAGCTAGCTGGTGTTATGCTAACCATCTTTTAGTTTGTGTTGTATCACATAGTTGTTTGTACCACATATCTCGATTCTCATTTCTAGTTTTTTTGTTTTCATAGTTCAATCAACAGTTACAAATATTTTCTCATCAAATTTATGTTTAGTTTAAATGGAATAGAAAATCTGTTTAAAACATATAGCAGAACGTTCCACAACATGAGATGTAATTATTAATGAACAATGGAAAACTTTTTGGATTATTTATGATTTTGTTAATGTAACTATTGTAAAAGAGCTGGTGTTAACAAGAAAAACGTTAGGCGGATAATATTAACTTTTTTTTTCAACATTTATTGTTTATCTATGACTGCAGGCGGAGCATGTGTTGTTTCTTATTTCAGAAATTTCAAATGATGTGGCCGTTCTATACCTAACGCACATCATATCGGCACTCATTCGTGTTAATATTCTTGTCTTCGGTTGCTGTACTGAGTCTGGGTCGCTTGAACTAGCAGAAGATGCTACGTTATGTTCTTGATAGTAAGGAACCAAAAAAACAACTAAAATCCCAGCTGTGGCTTGTTTGAATCCGTAAAACCAACTCTCTGTCTCTCTTACTCAAGTCTGAGAACCGCAACTTTGCATAATTTATGTTAGTGCTGAAAATCTATTTTTTTTTTCATAGGTTATTTGATCACAAATCATATGCAACAATTTTCTTCTCTTTTTTGTCCTCCCCTCTGTTTGCCCATAATGTGCAGCTGGAAAGGGCATAATGGTGAAATCATGTACTCCGAAAAAAGCCTACTAATGAATGAACACTGGTGTATAAGAACTACTGGATGCTAGTAAATAATATAAGCTAATTCTTGTAAATCTTAATGCCTGGTGTGTTTACAGAGCTAACAATGTTTCTTTAAATGCTCTAATTTGCTATTGAATGTAATTGTACTGTAATAGGCACGGTAGTCCAAAAAATGTGGAAACTTAAAGAACCCTGCGTATTGAAGGAACAAAGGCAAAGTGGTCACAACATCATGACCCATCAGTTCCCTCTATATACTATATGAACACATACACACACATTATTAAAAAAAAAAAAGGCAGTATACCTCTCACCTTGTACCCTTGTGTATATCCACTCTTTCCTCCTACTATCCACTATCATTTTTTTGTTGTTGTTTTAGTGCTCGTACTGCATTCCTGAGTGCACATGCACAACACCCGTCTCTTCTGCCTCTTTCGTTTTTTTCTTCCTGTCACACCTCGCCGTCTTCCTGTCACAGATAGAACTTACTCAGGCAGCAGCATCTCTGTATCTCTCTCACACAATTCGACTTATGTAACTAGTTCTCTGCCTTTACCAGCATCAACTTCCTTTATGCAGGACGCCACACACATGCTGTATACACACACTTGTCTACGTTTATATGCAAGCACACATATGTACGAGGATTAACACATGGCTTACACGTGCTTAGAAAAACTTAAAAACTGCATGCAGAGTTTTGAATAAATTGGCCACGCTTGACAGATGGAGTGCAACAACGCATGAGAGCGTCTGTCACATAGCAGGAAGTGCTTCTGACAGAACAGGAAAAGAGTGAGGGTCAGAGAAACCCCGTCTGAAACACCGTCTGAGGATGTTTTTTTTTTTGTTTGTTTTTTTTGAACATCCTGTATTTACTTTTTGAGAAATTTTGAGTAAAAATAGGTGCAAGCAACCTGAAAAAAGACTAAACACGGATATGGATGATTCAACTCAGCATGCTGGCCAGTTTCATGACATACACCTGAGACGAGCTGGCAGACAAGTGGCTTATGGAGTCTTATAGAGCATGCAGAACAGGAACTTTGAGGTCATGTTCAGATCAAATATCAGAATGAACGATCTCTGATTTTCTTAATGGGCTGGTTTGAGTACAGTCGTGTTCAAAAGTTAGTACCCCTCTTTTAATTCTGTGTTTTTGTGGTAAAACATAATAAAAATCATTTGATCGTAGTAGGTGCCAGTATTAGCCAAATGCAACCCGAGACGATCAACATTATTTAACTTTTTTTCACCATGCCATTATTTATTTAACAAAAATGGAACCAAAAAGAAAAAAAATACGTGCAAGCAATACTGCTTCCACAGGATTTAAGAGGATAAGTTGCAGCCAGGTTCTCCTAATTATCATCCCTTAATTGACCATCAACAGGTTTCTAGACCCCTATAAAAGTAGAAGTTTTGGCAATTTGCTGATCGGGGGCATTCAGGAGTGCACAATGCCAAGAGCGAAAGGCATAAGCAATGGTTTTAGAAAAGCAATTATTGCGGCACATCAATCTTGAAAGGGTTATTAAACCATTTTCAAACAATTTGAAATTTAACGTTCTGAAGTGAAAGATTATTCACAAGTGAAAAGCCTTCAAGACATGGAAAAAAACATGGAAGCTGTTGATGGAAGAGGTTCCCAAAACTGCATTTGAACAAAGCACAAGGCTTCTGGAACAATGTCTTATGGACAGATGAGACCAAAGTGGAGTTGTTTGGCCTTAATGCCCAGCGCCATGTTTGGGAAAAAACTAACAGCATTTCAGCAGGAACTCCTCATATTCATTGTCATGCACATTGGTGGAGGGGTGATGATTTGGGCTTATTTTTGCAGCTCAGAACCTAGCCCAGTACCAGAGTATTCTAGGGACAATTGTGAGGCTAAAGTTTGGTCGAAGTTTGGGTCATACAACAGGACAATGATCCAAAGCACACCAGTAAATCTATATCAGAATGGCTGAAAAATAAAAGAATCAAGGTTTTGGAATGGCCCAGTCAAAATCCAGACCTCAACCCAACTGAAATGCTGTGGTGGAGCTGTCCATAAGTGACGGCCCAAAAACCTCAAAGCACTGAAGCAAATTGTAAAAGGTGGTTATTTGAGTTACTGTAGTTGTCCCGATCCTAAAATGGATCAGTTTCTGTTTAATGTTGAGCCTGAAGTGAATACAGTGCTACATTTGACTTTAATTCAGTGTGGTATACATTTCTTGCATGGCAAAAGTAAAAAAAAAACTAACCAGGATTGATAAAATGATGAAAAAGAGGAGAGTGTTTGTGTTTGAATTTTGATTGTATTTATCACTCAACACATACCTTTAATTTTTTTTTAAGAATGTAAGTACAAAAGCATAGAAATAAAAATCAAGAAAAACATCAGTGAGAATGAATTTAGGTTCAGTAAATCAAACATTTACAAACTAGCTTTTACTTCACATGACTTTCCTCCCAGGATGAACTGCTGAAATTTGATGAAACAGCAACTAAATATATTTATATACAAATGTCTACATTTAATACGACTATATTTCCAAAAGTTCCCTTTCCATACTGTAAAATGGCGTTTGTATCAACAATAATAATAAAAAAGAAAAAGTGTCATGAGAAGTGAGCAGTTGAGAGTTGTTTAATGAGGAAATGGTAATAAAACTAATTAAAAAATACTCTGCATTATTTAAGTGAATACTTTTTGATAACTCTTGTGTAAAAAAATGCAAATTCAGGAACATTAAGAGAACTATGACCATATATTTTCTAAATTAAAGGCGAACACCCTTTAGTAGTGGTTTCCCAAAATGATAAAAACACTTTGGGGTCTATGCTGTCATAGAAAAATAATCAACAACAGAAGTGGAGGTAATGTTACCAACCCAAAAGTTGATTATTTTTAAACAACTGTGCATCCTGAAGTGTTCTCTTCCAAAATGTACCAACAAATACAATTTATTCGTATTTAACATTACATGTATTATGTGGAAACACCTTCCACGTATGTACCTTGCATGTAACATCAGAGATTGTCTTTTTTTTTTTTTTTAAGGTAAGCACGACTAAAAATTATAACAGATCTATAAAAAACTTTTTTTTACACATAACTGACTGAACCTTTAATATCCTGACCAACTTCAGTTCCCAGATTTAAAGGAACAATAAACAGAATATTCTATTAGAGAGCATAGAAACTTGTTTTTTTATGTAAACTACGAAATATCTATTGTACCTTTATGTAATCTCCATTAAAAAAAAAAAAAAAAGAAAAAAAAAAAAAAGAATTACACATCATAAAAATAGACTTCCTTTAAAATCCACAGTCAACATACAGTACAGCACACGCCCCCATACACACAAATGCTAAAGATCCACGGGTGAGTCATGTTCATTCAGCTCCATTGAATAGTAGTCTTGAGGCCGTCTGTAGGGGCACACACACACACACACACACACAGTCATTCTGGATATCATATCAAAACAACTCGCACCTCTTTTGAAATGAACATCTTACGAATGCTTACCTTTTCTTGTACAGGTAGATGAAGATGGCTCCTCCCAGTGCACACAGCAGCACTGCCATTAACACCAGGCCCACCTGCAGCCCCAGCGCAGACTCTGATTGGGTAATCAAGCTGTCAATCACTCAGCTCTAACAATGGTGCACTTCAAATAACATCCTGTTACTACAAGTATACAGTATATGCTGTGTGTTTAAATGGCAAAAAATATATATATTTAAATGAACTGTTAAAGAGGTGTACAAAAAACATACTAAGTAAAAATTTTCATGGAAGTACACTTTATTTTTAAATTATCATTTTAAAATGTATGTAATTTTTTTCAAAATGTTATTAGGTCACAAGATTAATTAATGTATTATTTTTCAGGAAGAAAACACTGGAGGGTGAAGAAAATCAACAGGATGAATAACTCTACACTTTTATAAAGAGAGCTTATTTTTAAGTCTAAAATGATTACCTTGTAGTTACTGAGGTGAAGGTAAAGATGAGTTTTATTATTTAGAATTTTTTTATTATATACTGTATAATTAAAAAAGTTCTTATTATACAGTATATAACTAATTTGTTGCAAGCACTTTGTGTCAGGGAGTCAAAACAACAACTAACGGGTGTGTATAAATTTGTGCTAGTAGAGTAGAATTAGATTCAGTTCTATTTTGTGGGAAATTTCAGGTTTTAACAACCAGGTGGTGGCCATACCCTATGATGGATTTTGCTAATTTTCTAACTGTTTGGTAGAAAAACTATGAGAAGGAAAAGCCCCGAATTTTATAAGAAAATCTTCATTCGTTATAAAACAGCAGCCATTTTAAGATTTAGCCCTATGTACTTCCCATGTATGGTCTTGTATGTTTTAGCATATTATTTTAGATTGATGCATAACACACACAATTTTCACTTATTTGTAAGATATAATAAAGCTTAAAATCATCTCAAATTTGCAGCATGATACACATTGGTAATGATTAATGAAGTAGAGTTGCTGGGAGTCAAACACATTATTAAAAGGTAAAGCAAATTTTATTTGAATTCTACACACAATACTTTGTAAGTTGTTAAACTGTTGAAAAAAAAGGGAGTCTCATGTTACCATGTATGTTTGGGCCAAATTTTGAAATGACTGCCACTTCAAGACAAATGAGAGTTAATTTAAAAAAATGCCTCAACAAATACCCACAAAATCAGCTAAATCTGAAGACGACTGGTGGAAAGGTCCTTTGCCACTTGGCATAAAAATAAATAAATAAATAAATAAATAAATAAAGCTCATGGTTTTCATCCAGAATTCAGTATTCAGCAAAATCTGGTTTTGCCACACCACCACTACCCACGTATTGTGTATTCTTTATTTTAAAGAGAGGGACTGAAAGTTGTGTAGCTGTTTCTGTTTCTTTTTTCTTTTGTAGTATTATTTGTTAACTGTAAGAAGTTTGGTAAGTGTGTACCTTTATTGTACAGCCGTTCGTGGACTTCACCGCAGGTGTGTGTGTGTGTTTTCTGCAGTGTCTGGTCCACATGCTCCCTCTGCTGATTGGACAGCGTAAATACAGTACCTCCAGCGTAAATGGTGTCAGATATGCAGGTTAAATTCACACCTAATACACACACAACGACAAAAACAGTACAAGGAATGAAAATGAGATAAGCTTTTTTTTTCTTCAAATTTTAAAAACAGCACAATGAAATCTTTAACCATGATACATATTTAGCGAATTTGTTAACTGTGTGAGAACCTGTATTGGCAAACTGCATTTGTTGCTAATGTTATCCCTGTAGGGTAGCATGTACAGGTTAATGTACAGTATGTATATGATTATGTGTGTGTCACCTGCAAGATGGGCACCAGAGATTCCACACTGACAGGAACGCTCCAGCAACTCCGCAAATCCCTCAGGTGAGCATGCTAAGAGAGAAGCAGACAGAATCAAATGTGTTTAATCTCTAGGACAAAAGAGTAAAAAACTAAAAAACATATTCCTAAACAATAGATGATAATTATAAAGATGAACAAATTATTTAAAAATAACCGAAGTTAGCATACTAATGTGAGAACCAGAATCCGCCTGTAGACATAGGTCCATGTTTACGGTGTAGGACGAGTTTGGGCATAAATTTGGGTTAAGTGGCGTTGAGTTGGAAGCGGTCCAGGTGGAGGATCGGTTTAGTGCACAGCGCGAGACAGAGTCAAAACTAAACACACAACAATATAAGTACATGAGTACAAGTTAGGAAAATAAAAAGCGGTATAGATTACAAAATTACACAAGAATCACACACTTGGCCACTGGGTGCACGACCCGATAGGTAACACCATGAAGGAAAGGTTGCAGGGTTGAACTATTGGAGAGCACTAACAGGTCCTGAACTTTCGACTGATTGCTACATACAGTCGGCAGGCCGTAACACAACCAGACGGCACCCAGAGACTTCACTGCAGGCAAACTCTGATCTGCAGGAAGAAAGAGCGACACACACATTAGAGTTGAGATTTGTGGTTTTAATTTCACTGCTTAAAATATATGCGTTCACAATGTCTTGCATACTTCATAAGTCAAGCAAAAATAGATGCAGGAAAGTGAGCTGTTGTGAAATAATACATATTTACTTAGCCCCGCCCACACTCACCAGCTCCAGAATTGTTCAATAGGAAGAAACCATTACTTTTCAGCGTTCCTTCTAGCGGAACGACGTGTCTAGCGGTGCTGAGCTCATACAGCACTAAGACCAATCCGTCCAAAGGAGCCGAAGGTGGGCCAGTCAGTTCGACAAAGAAGTTACCTCCTAAGACTCCGCCCACCTCATTAATTTCTAGATCTTTATGGGGGCGGGGACAATCGTTGTCTTTCATGGGTGTCGGAGAGGTGACCTGAAAGAACAAGATGCACCAAGTATACACTGTAACAGTATAAACTGTATTGGAGCACAGAAAATGGTGTGACCCAACCAGGAAGTGACCTTACCCTAAAGGAGTTCAGGTTGAGACGTTTTAGTGCACATCGACTAAGACTTTGATCTCCTTGAAGCGTTGTGTTGTTTTCCAGTAGGGGGTCCTGTCCCGGCGTCAGGGCTTTGATCAGATTCTCCCAGGCTCGGTCAGAACCACGGGTTCGGTACACAATGCCATCCAGGAGCCCATTCTTGGGAACAAGGGCTCCCTCGATGGAGGGCGGCGACGTCGAGCGGTAAATGGCTATGGCGTCTGGGCCGTTTTGGATCGTGTTTGCTGGCAGGGCGACGTGCGGTTTGAGCTTCTCGCTGCCGATCTACATAAGTGAGAAAGAACGAACAATATCTCAGAAACTTCACTGCACAAAAAGAAGATGCGAGGCATGACAATTCAAACAACTCACTAGGAAGTAACCCTGATTGTCCGTGTAGTATCCGTCGAGTTCGATTTCGCGGTAAATTTTCCCGTCGTTACCGTTGATCAGCAGGACCCAGATGCCACCGAGTGAAGTCCGGTGACCCGACGGATGCCAGAGTTCTATAAACTCCTCGTCTTCCGCTGCACCTGGCAAGTCCGTGTTCACCTCGCTGATCAGGAAGTCGCCATCGACACCTGACCACGGCTCGAACGGTTCCTCTGTCGAGTTGACGGCTGCGGGAAGAAACTTATATTTTAATATTAATATTTTATTTTGCCATTATACTGATCTTAACTTCTCAGCAGCCCAGCAGATCCTCAGCAGCTCACAGAAAGGCGCTTCAAAAGGTTCTAAACACTGCAATAGATTTATTGCAATTATTACCCTCTATCATCTTCGGAGGACCTTTACAGATTCTGCTGTTACTGTAGGGCCTGTAACATTGTGAGGGATTTTACTCGCCCACTTCATCATCTATTCTCACTGCTACCATCTGGAAGCAGTCTGAGAAGTCGTACTTACAGATTTAGAAACAGGAACAATTTTTTTCCAACAGGCATCAGTGAACTGAACTCACATTCAGCCATTTCGAATTCATTATTACAGTAGAATTAGTAGCGATTGTAATTCAAGATGCCGATTTGCACCCCCTTTTTAAATATTTTTAGTGGTATATACTGTATACATTTATGGAACGATGGGTTGGTGAGTGAGTGAGTATACTGATTCTAACTTCATTGGCAGTTGCAATGGTAACACTGGATTGTGTTATACAGTATGTGAGAAATTAAAACACTTGGGGATGTCCTGGTATAGGAAAACAATCAATGATGTGGTGGTGTGATCGTTGTAGTGGCCCAGACAAAAACGTGACCAGTATGTCACCAAATGCACTTTTCTTTTGAAGATGCAGACGTGCAACACGAATGTCTCGCTTTTACCAACAAAAATCACTGAAAGATCACACAAAAGACTGTGTACAGCCATTCCCCGATGTCCTTCACGAAAGCACAGATAAACTGTTTTGCACCTCGTTCAACATCGTGGTGGAATACAAACGAAAGTCATCCACTTATACACTTTTCCATTGCAAACCACATCTGGAATGTGGCTGACACATAGAAGAGGCTGGATGAATTACCCTGATGGGGTTAAGCTGCCTGGATTTTACATGGCATGCATTTACACGGAGGTCTAAATTATTTGACATAACGTTTATAAAAACATGCGGAGACATTTAGTTTTATTTTGCACTTCATTTACATTGATATTTCAAGCACTTTATTATTTCTATAATTTTTTTTAGCAGACTCCATGTTTTATATTTTATTTATTTTTAATATTATTATTTTATTTTTCCTTAGTCATAGACGCTGGAAAGAACAATTTATTATTGTTACTGAGATCTATCTATGTTGTATGCATTTTGATATTTTGTGGTTTGCAAATAAAGCAGGTTTTGTTTGTCTATTTTTTTTTGTCGCATCCAATTCCTCCCCGTCACTAGGGGGCTCCCACATTAAGGCTACTACTACCACTCAGTCGGCAGGGCTTAAGACTATTGTGTTTCCTCCGAACCACATGAGGCGGACCGTTGTGGCTATCCGCTCCTTCTGCTTGCGTGAGCTCACAAGACGCCCCTGATTGGCTGTAGAGCCGTGATTAATATGGGAGCACCAAGTACCTCTCATCCCTCCCCTCTGAGAGAGCTCGGCCAATCAGCTCTCTCTAGACCGGCTGCGAGAGGTTACAGCA
>JAQMYL010000033.1:3909278-3922378 GCA_030014365.1 Clarias pachynema | reverse complement strand
ACTGGGAAGAGGGTTTTTTTTTTTTTGGTGGGGGGTGGGGTGGGGTTAGTCCAAGTACTGGAGAAACAGATGCGTCTTGAGTTGTCGTTTAAAGATGGTCAAAGTCTCTGCTGTACGGACATCTAGAGGAAGTTCATTCCACCACCTAGGAGTTTAAAAATCAACATTGATTTTTAAACTTTTTTTTTCTTTTTCATTTAAATGTCTCCTGTTTTTGAGATGGTATAATATTGCAGTTCCTCTACAACCCTACAGGTGATACGCTCCAATCTATTCACACAGGCAGACAGCACCGCATCCTGTTTTTTTTTTTTTTTTTTTTTTTTAGAATTGTAACAAAATCTATTTTAATTCCATTAATCTGGAAATATATAAAATTGTATCAGAATTGTCTCGCTCTGGAAGTAATACGTCCCGGAGACTTAGCTGTGGAGAAAAAACCTACTGAGTGTTACAAAGCACTAACACTCCATCTCACTCACCGCCTTATCCTATACCCTGCTTTATCCTGTATACGGGGTTGCGGGGTGCCTGGAGCCTATCCCAGGAGACTTAGCGTACAAGGCGGGGTACATCCTGGACGAGGTGCCAATCCATCGCAGGGCACACACACACCCATACACACACGTTCACACACTACGGACAATTTGCGAACATCAATTAGCCTAATCTGCAGGTCTGGGACTGTGGGAGGAAACCGGAGTACCCGGAGGAAACCCACTGAGCACGGGGAGAACATGCGAACTCCACGCACACAGATTCGAGGCAGTAATCACTTATATATAAAAAAAATTTTAAATCCTAAATGAAAATCTCTCAAAATCGTCAATTAATATTTTTTTCTTATTTAATAACATGTTTTATTCATTTATTTTTATTTATTTAATTATTACCAGCTTTAATTACTACCAGCTCGTTACTTTACTAGAGGAACGATGACATTTTTATGAATTTGACTGGAAAAGAATTGAAAACTGATCAGAGACCAAAATTTCTCAAAATTTTTCAGAAATCTGATGTTACTTCAAGAAACTGACATTCATGCAAACTAAACTTTATCAACAATTAACTAAAAAAAACATGTATATATGATTAATTAAACAAAATAAAACGTTAAAAAACATAAAATGAGAACTGTGTTTTATTTATATTTATTACATTTGACTTGGATTATTTTAGTTTTGCGTTAGGACGCGTTTCTAAGTCTTAGCTGAGATCATCGTACGTACTTCAGTACTGAGCAGTGCGCGTGAGCAGTGCGCGTGAGTAGTGCGCACCGAACGCCTATGGTTACTATGGCAACAAATGAACGTGTACTATTTTAGCGTACTAATTAGTACACAAGTGCGCTGTTTTAGCGGAGTTTATTTAAACAGTATGAAGTTTAATATTTATAATGTGTATGGAGGCGACAAAAGGCCAAAAACATCTTGTTATTAAATCTACGATAATACTGAAAGCAGACATACCGCGGTGAAGTTTATAAATCACTCAGAACATTTTCTGCAGCAGCATTTCTTCTCCACGTCTGTTTTTCTCCCCCCGACAGAAAACCCAGAAACTCCTGCAGAGACTCAGACTAAACTCAGTCGTGTTCAGACACCCGATAAATCTGGATATAAACCGAAACAACGTACCGTAACGGCTCCGTCAGTCCCACGGAGATGTTTGGACAAGTTTAGTTGTTGTTTGCGCGGAATGCTCTCCCTCCCTCTTTCTCTCTCTCTCTCTCGCGTTTCCCAAAATCTTCCCGACAAAACCCCCACTTCTCTGTCACTCTCCTCCCCCAGAGTCTGCATGCTGAGGCTTCGGTTCTCCCAAACGACTCCTTTAACTGAATCGAATGAATGAATCGATTCTCTAGAATCGAACATTATTCAGCCTCCATTAAAAACATTTTTTTTGGGGGGGGAGCAAAATGACTAACTTGCAGCTTTTTGTTATAAATCAGTGAAACAAAAGACAATTTAAACAGCTCAACACGACTAATATAACAAATCGATTGCTCCACCATGTCTTGCACCTGTGGTAAAAATCCCAACCTCAACAACCAACACGGAACATCTACCGGCTTAGGCGTGAACCACTCTCGGTGTCAAATTCTGTAAAGATCAGTGTGAAGATAATTCAGCACTCACTTTAGAAAAAGTCCTTGAGAATGTAGTCCCCGGGGTCGCCTCTCCCAATCCCCAAGAGAACATTACTGGAACACAGCACTTGTGGCAATAGCCACACAATAGGAAGTAGTCCTGTTATTGATTTAATATGAAACCGGTTACAACTGAAGCAAAATAAAGTCATGTAAGATAGATGTGTATAACTAAGCAAAAATGTTCTAAAGAAAATAAAATCAATAACCAAATACCAAGTTAGTCAGAGTACATCAGAACTCCTTAGATACCCTGGTTCTGTGACTCGTGTTCTTACAATACTTCACTTCCAGCATTACCCTAAGCTTGGCTTTTACCTTTTAAGGTCATAAATGATTTGCAGAAATATGCTTTCTCACTCATTCACTCATCATCTATACCGCTTTATCCTGTATTCAGGGTCACGGGGGGGTCTGGAGCCTATATCCCAGGCTTAGGGCACGAGGCGGGGTACACCCTGGACAGGGTGCCAATTCACACACTCATTCGCACACTACGGAAAATTTGGGAATGTCAATTAGCCTAATCTGCAGGTCTTTGGACTGTGGGAGGAAACCGGAATACCCGGAGGAAACCCACCAAGCGCGAGGAGAACATGCAAACTCCATACACACAGAGACGGGAATCGAGCCTGACTGGGAATCGAACCCAGACCCTGGAGGTGCAAGGCGACAGTGCTAACCACTACACCACCGTGCCGCCAAAATATGCATTCTACTACAGAAAAATAATATAGACACAGCATTTAATATCTCCCACCATACTGTATCTCAGTACACAGGTTGTCATGGAAGGAAGACATTCTAAACAGATACTAGTTAAGTATATAGTCAACTCTTCCACCATGCAATGTCTTTTCTATTTGGTCCCCCATCTATGATACCATACAGAATCATCCACATAACCTATATACAAATGCATGTTATGTACCCATGCCCAATTTTCTCCAATTGATGAGGGTTCAATCAAAGTGGTAACTTGCATGGTTAGGTTAGGTGGTGTCTTAAATTTAATCAGTGTTTGCTTTTGACACAAATTTACCAGTGGGCAATGGAATAACTTGTATAGAAATTGTCAACCCAGATACTACTCCTCTACTGGAGTACCTAAATCCACACTGATAATATCCATAATCCACCTATGCTTCCCATTCATATTTATTTAGGTTTCCAGAGCAGGAATGGCCAACTCAGCTAAGGGGAAGACCATTTCCCGTATCTACCTCTATATATAAGAACATCTGTAGCTATCATTTTTACCATTTGGTATGGTACTGTATATCTGTTCCAAGCTTGTTCTGAGTGTTCAACATCATCCCAACTAGATACACCAATTATACAATTCTTATCTCCCATAATTGTAATTACAGGCCATTGGAAAGTGTACAGTGCTATTTACATTCTCATAATTTGATCAGGCAGTGCAGCAATGTAATCCAATACTTGCAATGTATCAACAGAACAAATCTAATATTTAAGTTCTAAGTTCTCCCTTATCCGCCCTCTGACGGCAGTAAAATAAAGGGTTTCATACACTTGGGGTAATGGAAACCTCCACGATATTACTAAGGAATTATGAGGCTTGCTAAGTCCAGACCAAATTACAATGGTCTTTGAATTGTTGTAGCCTAAAGGGTTAATATAACTACAGCGATTGGCCACCCTTCATTACAGGGTTTAACTGACAATCTCTGTGCTATGGCCGCTGTAGCATCTTCTAATTTCCTAACCAATTTGGGGCCTTCTTGGGTTTACACCTTAGTCTTAGTCGTCTTTTTTTGTCGACAATAATTGCTGGATTCTGTTGCTGTTTTTCACAAATAAATGCCAATTCAATAGAAAGCAGTCTTAACAAGTAGACTACTGCAGGGGTCAGATACATTCCAATTATGTCTAATCAGCTGTAGTCTGTACATACTTCTGCAGGGCAGACACTGCAGGCAAGCACACTTCTTCTATAATCATCACTTTTGGGTGCCTCAGTCAGCACCTACCACACACTGACATCTGACCCACAGCACAGGCATCTGGATTAAATTTTGGAGGCCTCTGGCTGTCCATTCCCCACACCAATACTAGAGTATACGCTTCATCACATAGCACAATCTTTAGGATTATATGGGGTCAGGGAGCTTAGATCATTTCTGTGACATGGTTAAAGTTAATCTACAGGCATAAGACATTATTGGTCCTTCAGGACTTTCAAATTTATGATTTTTCATGTCGGCAAAATGTCATGTTCAAATCGCAGGGGTTCTTTGTATCTCTATTCTTGGTAAACCATTCATTCAACATATTTCTTATCTGTCCCTTATCATACGCAATACATCGGGGTTGAACCTTCACTGACCTTACTAACCTTACTGCATCTAAACATTCCTTTACTTTTCCCCCTGAAATATTATGGCCGCCATCAGCAAAAATAGATAACAGCTTACCATGATATTTAAACTATTATTTCAGACACTGTATTATTACTTCCTCTGTGGCCTGTGGTTTTAGTGCAGTTGTCAATAGCGCAGAGGAAATACTGATTTTTCTTCTCAGAACTTGGCAGAATAGGACCTGTAGTTTGTCACATTCAAACCATTGTCTTTTAGGTATGTACCGAGGTATTTATTTGTACAATGATAACATTGGGCATCATGAAACTCTTTTATCAGCTTGCTCTCTTTATCTGTCACTGCATACACTTTACGTGCCAATTTATCTTCCTCTATATTTTACTTTTATATTTCCTTGAGCTGCAGGCGTCATTTATTTAGTATGACTAACTTGAAGCAGCGGCACAATCTGATGTGAACCATGTGTTTAAGATAAATTGGTTAAAATGTCTTATAAATCCTAAGCCTTTATGGTTTTTATACCATCTCACTTTTATAAACAAAATTGGTGGTTTAAGTTTAATTTTATTGTCTATTGATTATTTTATTGTTATTTATTGATGTTTCGCCATGCAGATTGCCTATTAAGCTGTCTCAATTCCATCAGCAAGCACTGTTAGCCGGGACAATCTGCCATGTCTACAGTTTCTGGATTTTTGCCTGGATAGTTACTTATATAGTAAAATTTTTACACCTGAATCTTGTACCTTGTATTCTTTCAAGATTATGATTTTTTTTGTGCTTTATAAAAATAACGTAGCGGCACAATCCCTATTTTCTGGGAGAAAGCATTAATCTCCTCTCATTTCTCTTTTTGCTGCAGCGGAGCGTTCTTTGTGCTAGTAAACCCATTGTCTCTCCATATTTGGAGGAACTCAGGGAGACCTTTGACTACATAAATACATCGAGTCTGACACGAGCACCAATCGGGTTGCTCCTAGAGTTGTGTGGAAGTTTGTTCCCACATCGAGATGCGTGGTACCAATGAACTTCTACAGAGCGCCCTAAAAATTAAACTTATCATAACATGCGTTGTATTGTTTTTCAATCACTCTATACACAACACTTTATTTCTGTTATTTAAAAAATTTTATAATTTTCTTGATAAGATATTTAAACTTTATATTTTATAGGGCGGCACTGTGGCGTAGTGGTTAGCACTGTCTCCTTGCACCTCCAGTGTCCAGGTTCGATTCCCACCTCGGATCTGTGTGAATAGAGATGCATTGCTTGGTGGGTTTCCTCCAGGTACTCCGGTTTCCTCCCACAGGCTTCCTCTTTATATGCAGTTTGGGTTTATTCAGATGATTCAGGTGATTTTGTAACCTACTGACTTGAAAACACGAACATTAAAGGCAAATGATGTCACATCATTATTATTATTATTATTATTATCATCACATATGGTTTTCCTCCACTTCATTGACAAGACATGTTTGAAAAGAAATATCAGACAAAATCTCATCCGTATTATTGCTGACTTGTTTCCGGACTACAGGGAAAGTCCGTGCCTTGTGCATGGTCATGGTCAGATATTTTCCTTATATATTTTTTCGAAGTAAAGATGTTCTCACACCTATCGGACTGTTGCTACTGATTTGTTTCCACAAGCTGAGTTTTATCCTTCTGAGTATGTTCATATCTTTTCTTAGGAAGTTATTTCATTTAGGATGCAACTTATTTCTTTTCATTGTTCTACCTTTTTCATCCAACTAATAATCTTCTCAGCATCAGCACCTGCAAGAAGATTTTCTTTGCCCCAAATCACTTCCATCCATCCTCATTGGCACAGCTCTTTCTCTCTAACCTGCCCAGCAAAATCAGTTATCGCAGATTTGTTTTCTGAATTTCCAGCCTCTCTGCTTTTTCCCACCAACTTGCCAGCTCCTGTGTCTATTCAAAGTTTTAGTACTTTTAATGGCACATCATTTGCAATATGGACACCGGTTACCTGTAGTACACTGTAACTACCTTCTTAGCACCCATTTGTTCCTTTTCTTAACAGTAGGGTCTTTTTATCTCTTCTATTTATTGGCAAAGGTGGTCTCTCTTCAGGTTGAAACTTAATACTAAGACATGAGGGTTCCTCAGTTTTCCCCCTATACAGTAAGTGGTATTCAGAGGAGTAAACCCAGTTCTCTAATTTCTCTCTTTTATACCCCATTCTCATCTTGGGTTATATAGTCATCAATCCCAATAGACTGGGTTGCACCTTTACCCATGACTCACAGACCTTCCATGTCCTCAGGTATTGTGTGTGTTGACTCAGCCATTCTGGCTGTAATACAGAGGGCCACGCCTCTCTAAAGGCATCCTCATTGTAGTCGCTACCCACTGGGAATTCTCCCCTCCCTCTATTACAGTATGTCTGTTAGTTCTCTGTTTCTCAGTCTAGTCCCGGACACTCTCAGTTCTGTGCATGTCTAGAGAAGACCTGAAACCTCTCTAAAAACCAACCTTTGCAATGGGATGGCAGTTTGATTCCTGGGTTTGCGTGCTGCAATTTTTTAAAATTAATTAATTAATTATTTAATTTTTATTAGATCCAAGTCAGGCGACTACAATGGCCACTCTAAGAACCCTCCATGATGTCATCTGAAACCAAGCCTTGTGTGTGCCTTTGCTATTTTTTTTTTAAAATCCTTGTCCTTGTTTGTGCAAGGCAATTGTCTTTAAAAATTTGTGCTCTAATGAGGGATTACTGTGAGTCTGCTGTAATCATTAATCGAGGCCATTTGTGTTGAATTTGGAGAACCACTTGTTATATTAGTTGTGTTGAACTGTTTAAACTGCTCCACTGATTTATTACAAACAGCTGCCAAGTAAGTCATTTTGGCCAAAAAACTAATTATCAATGGGGGGTTGAATAATTTTAAGTGCAACTCTGTGTTCCATCCATCTAGGAACCTCTGTAGACCAACAAGGTACCATGGAGGCCAATGGTGATTACTATTGTATCTCCACACACACACAAACCCAAGGTGGGAATCGAACCTGGAGCCTGGAGCTGCAAGGTGACAGCGATAACCACTAAACCACTGTGCCACCAATTATGGTGTGACTGCAACATTTTAAAATCATATTAATAATTATAAAACAAACATATCAAACTGACAGTTTACAAAAAAACTAGTTCCACAATGAATTATGAAAATGTTTTCAACTCTCTAAAATATCCAGATTTCAATGTATTAATGTATAAAATATGTAAGATATAGTTGGCCTTTCTTAAATATTCTTGACCTTCCTTTTTTTTAGCCTATATTTAAAATTAATTTGATTCCTGCTTCCGGTCTGTGTGCAGAGAGTTTCTATGTTCTCTCCATGCTTGGTGGGTTTCCTCTGGGTACTCCGGTTTCCTCCGACAGTCCATACAGGTTAGGCTGATTGGCATTCCCTAATTGCCCATAGTGTATATATGAGCGTGTAAGTATATGTGTACCCTGGACAGGCTCCAGGCTCCCCGCAACCCTGTATACAGGATAAAGTGGTACAGACGATGAGTGATATTTAAAATCATTTTTAGGACTGTATAAAGTTAGAATTTTTGCATAAACATGCATGTCTAGCAGCATTTGCCTAAAACCTCAGGTATCACTGAATATACATTTTTGCAAATTAATGCAAAGTGCATGAAATCACACAATCTACATCTTTCAAACTGCTGTCCTATGTAAAATCTACTTTGCCTAAGAAATGTTTTTGGTGTCCCTTTAGGTCTCTTTGGAGAATCTGTTACTGTTTTCTTGTGCCAGGCCCAATTCTTTCTCAAGCTTTATAATAAGCCCTAGTCACCATTGACTAGCTACCCTTTTGTGGAACAGGAAATATTTGCATATTTAACATTGTTCCTATTTTTGTAATGCATTTATTATAGGGGAATTTGTCATGCTGTATAAATTGTTTTAAATAAATAAATATTTCAATTATCTGTTCATTTAACTTTTGAGGTAACACAACCTGAGTTCATCTTTAAAGTAAACGATAATTTTGTTCATATGAAATTTAAATTTGTATGAAGTTTGGGGAAAAGTTATCTTCAGGATTAGTGTTTAACAATCAAAAGTCCTCCCACATTAACCATATTCATTAGAATTTCTGTAGTTTCTATTATTATTATTATTATTATTATTATTATTTAACTTATTTAAAGTATGGAACTTTTAGGTCAGGATGACATGTACTGTAATTGAATACATTCATTCATCTTCTTTACAGGATACACATGGGCATGGAGCCTGTCCCAGGAGACTTTGGGTACGAGGTGGGATACACACTGGAAAGGGTGCTATTCAACTGCAGGGCGCACACACGGTACAAGCAATTTGGGAACGACCCAATTTGCATGTCTTTGGACTGTAGGAGGAAACCCACCGAGCACAGGGAGAACATGCAAACTCCACACACACACACATACACACACACACACATACACACACACACAGATCAAAGGCAAGAATTAAACCCTGGACCTTGGAGGGGCAAAGGTGCAATGCAGCAGTACTAACCACTACACCACTGTGCCACCCTAATTAAATACAGATTGTTTAAAAAAAAAAACATTTAAATACACTGAAGCATTGTGATTAAATAAATAAAAAAAATAGACATACATATTACTTAAGCATACAGTGAGTAAAAACAATTGATTAAGTCTTCATTAATCACAAACTCTTAAATAATATTTAGATATGGATTTAAAACAAGTCCCACTAACGTACCTGTTGTCTCCGGTCAGCAGTCACATGGTGATTTGTGAGCAGGATGGGACAGCGACAGTATGCATCAGAACTCGACTCACTTGAATCAGATTTGTTTGAAAGAATCGAATCAGTAAATCGAGTTGTAACATGCGTGGGAGGTAAAGCCCAAATTTTTCTTCAATGATCATGTCAATATGTGTTTGCGTGTGTGTGTGCACGTGTGTGTGTGTGTGTGTGTGAAGGAGAGAGAGAGAGAGAGAGAGTGAGAGAAAGGGATTCACACAAGACACTATTCTGCTTGTGCAAAGTGAGGACCTCATGTTAGTGGTGAAGAGGCGTTCTTTCATGTGACATCAACATCATAGAAAAAGTGGTTTACTTACAGTAAGTCGTGTGAAATTATGTAATAATAATCATGCGGATGTGGTTTTACTTTTGGTCAAATTGTCAAAAAACAACACCAACCGGAAGTAGGCTTGAGTCGACATACATAATATTAAGATCAAATGTTTACACACACTTTAAGGTAAAGTTTTTATTTTTAAAGCTTATAATGCTTTAGTGTTTGGTGCCAATGACTTTACATAAACGGAATTGTGATTAAAAAGGTTCTCAAGAAACTTTGATGGAGTTTTCTGGAATTTTCTGATTTCTGAGGAGATCTTCATGTCACTAAACCTCACCTTTTTCCCTTCAAACATAGATTTTTTACATACTATAGATACATTCTCACATTCATACATTATTCATATGTTTATGCCACTGTTTAAGTCACTGTGGAAACTGTTACTATAGAAACAATATTATATTAGTACGAGATGCTTAATAAATACTGACATTTGGAAATGACACACTTAATCTCGGACTGAACTGCCATTCCTCTTCTACATTTCACTCTCTGTCGGTTTTTATTTTGAGAACCGTGAAAACTATAAATCCGCTCCAACTGGTGTTTGCCGAACTCCTTTAATCAGCGAGCGAGCAGCTTTCTCTAATCAAGCTGTACACATGGGAATCGAATGGACATTATCTCTAGGAAAGTTACATGTTTGTCATTCTTACACTCATCACTTCAGTTCTGCGTGCATCTCTGCAAGATTTAGTTCTGAGTCACTGCCACGTTTTCCTTTCAGATGTCGAAATCAGGAAAAACAGAAGCAAAGACGTGAGTCAGAATGTTTTACGTGGTTACAAAATGTGATCATGGGTTAGCGGAATGGTTCCTGAGCAACTGTGATCTTTTTGATATAAATAACGATTATGTTATATTCCAAACTTTAAGCCAAAAAAAAAGGGCAAAGCACTGCTTTTAAAATTATTGGCACCCTTACAATATACTGTATATACAATACAATATACATAAATAACTACAGTATGTAGTTGTACAATAGATAGTTACAGTGCCTTGCGAAAGAATCATACCCCCTGAACGTATCCACATTTTTCATGTTACAACCGCAAACATAAATGTATTTGATTTGGATTTTATGTGATAGACCAACACAAAGTGGCACAATATTGTGAAGTAGAAAGAAAATGATAAATGGATAAATGGCTTTAACAAATAAATATCTGAAAACTGTAGCGTGCATTTGTATTCAGCTCCCCCGAGTCAATACCTTGTAGAACCACTTTCACTGCCATTACAGCTGCATATCCTTCGTGGTGTGTCTCTACCAGCTTTGCACGTCTACAAAGTGAAATTTTTGTCTTTGCAGAACAGCTCGAGCTCAGTCAGATTGGATTGAGAGCGTCTTGCCACGGAAATCTTCAAATCTTGCTACAGATTCTCAATCGTATTTAGGTCTGGACTTTGGCTTGGCCATTCTCACACACGAATACGCTTTGATCAGTAGATAAAAGACTTTTGGGCCATGAAGTAAATTATTCTAGCTTTTTATATTAACGCTCCATATAAGGGCACGTCGACTTTCCCAAAGGTTGGTAGAGAACTGTGGTGCCAGCTGGTACTCCTCAACATTCCATCAATCCAGCTTTTCTCTTTGCTGAAGGTGACATTAACAGACCTCAGATGGCATGGGAAAGCAGGAGAAAAATCGCAGATGGCATACTCACCCTGCTTGACAAGGGAGGTCACACCCAAGGGTGCATGTAGCAGCGTGCGCGGACTCGCGTAGTGTGATTTGACAGGAATAAGTTTGTTGCAGATGCCTTGTCACACTTGTTTAACACAGGACGGTGTGTGGGAATCTGGCAAGGAAAGTGGAAGTCCTCTAGAGGAGTCTTGAGAAAGATTATGCATGCCCGTATTCAGAGGTGTGACATTTCTTCAGCACAGACGTTGATGCTTGGTGCACTAGGCTTATGTGTGTGTAAGTGTTAGGGTGTGGTTTACCTCAGGGAATCCCAGCAGGCCTGTAGAAAAACAAGACCAGGCTGCAAAAAGACTGTAAAATCTGTACGGTTGTTCCTGTAGCAGGTCAGGCTTTAGGAATGACTCTGGTGATGCTTAGGTGCTTCAATGTGACTATAATTGAACTGAGTGTATATTGTGTTATTAATTGGCTAATTTCTTTTTGTGTTAGAAGCACTCAAGACTAGACTCAAGACTTTTTTCTCAACTTAATTTCCCAGAATTCCCAGCCAAACAACAAACCACAAGCTCAGAGATTTCTAGTTCTTTGAATGTCTATCCACCACCACCTGTTCCCGATCATCAGATTCACCATAAATAACAAACTTTTAATCCAACTTTTAATGGCAAAATTAGTAAGTTCTTCTAAGGAAGTGAAAAACGCAAGCAAGTGCACCATTTGGGACAGGGCCACGTCCCTTCCTGACGTAACTTTCTCCAACAACTATTCGAACGTCTGGTGCTGCCTACTGAACAACTCATCCTGGACCTTTTCCAGCACTGCAGGGACTCCATATGACTCAGCGTGCAGAACAAGGAGGACTCGGATTTCTATTTTAGTCGGGTCTCATGTGCAGGGTGCAGTCAAATATGCACCCACACATTTCCCCTTAATTCAACATACACAAATAGAGAGCTTCTGGATGTGTGCCCTGTGGTTTAGAAAGAGTGTGCTGTGTAAATTGCTGTATCTGATATCTCTGTGGACAAAGTGATGTACAGTGCATCTTGAAAAATTAGAATATTGTAAAAAAAAAAAATAATAATAATTTAAAAAAAAGTGATTTTTCTTTCACAATTTATTGTAAAAAGTGAAACTATCATATATTCTAGATTCATTAGATATAAAGTGAAATTTCTCGTGCATTTTTCTGTCTTCATTTTGATGATTACGGTTTACAGATCCTGAAAATCCAAAATATCAATATATTAGAATATTTCTATCGAGTTTTAGTTCAATAGTTCGGTTTAGTTCAATAAACACATAGGGAAGACTGCTGACTAAGCAACAGGGATAAGTCCTCTTTGAATATGTAAGTAACTGCTGACTTTTATTTGTAAATCTGATTTCCTGAGTCTAAAGGAAGAGAGGCACAGGCTCTAAGTTGTTTGAAGTCCAGTGTATAGTTTCTACAGTCGGTGATGATTTATCAAATATAAAGTCAAAGCAGTCATCTATCAGGTGATTTTAGAGCACTTCATGCTTCTGTCTACTAACAAGCTTTATGACATGCCAATTTCCTTACGTAGTACCTGCTCACAGTGCCAAAACTACCACTAACTGCTTTGCTGACCACGATATTACTGTGCTTGATGGACAAACCAACTCACCTGACTTTAACCCTATAGAGCAGTGGTTCTCAACCTTTTTTTGCAGTGGGCCGCACTATGTCCAAGTTCAAGTCTCACGGGTGTCATGTCTCCAAGAAGGTTCAAAGGACGCAAACGCAGGAATAAGGTGGGAAATAATCATACAGTTTATTTTCAGC
>JAQMYL010000033.1:3891328-3904272 GCA_030014365.1 Clarias pachynema | reverse complement strand
GACGTCCTTGGATAAGAGTGAAAGGGGGAGACGTAAGGGATTTCCATCCCTCCTAGCACAATTCTGCATCCTCTAGTTCCTGCTTCAGTAAATCCCAAACGCTAATATTTCAGAGAATGTGACGCAAACGTGTGGGCTTGCAGGAAATTTGCTTGGACGCAGTTTGTGCACAATTTTTTAGAAATAAGCCTTTCTGCCAGGAATTGTATCTACTATAAGGAAGGAACAAAAAACCCACAAGATATAAGGATTTTGAATTTGGCCAGCTTTAAAATGGCACAGTGGGAGTCAGGTGCACCGTGTCGGCCGACCTTCTACTAAGAAAAGCAACTACGCCTGGTTTCTGTTGATTTGGAAAGCATCATACTTCTCAAGATGGCAACTCATCATTAGTCCATATCTTTGTGAGCTGGCAGTGTAGGAAAGAGCATATGATGTGGAGATGTGGAACTGTAATGGTGACAGCACCTATTTTTAGTTTCCTGGCTTCATGTAATGCGAGACTAATTAAAATCCGACAGTAACTCAACACTCATTCTCAATTCTTTACTCTGTAGATAATTGTGTTGTAAAAAAAAAAACTCAGCTAAAATCATCCTTCGGCTTTGCAATTTAATATCTTTTATAGTCTTGAGTTATTTGTGCTGTATGTTTGCGCTCGCTGTCTTGTTAAATACCACCCATGATTAAGCTGTGTAAAGTAAAAGTCATAATTTAATAATACAAGTTAGCTTGAGCTTGGGTAAGAAAGGGTTACCTGTGTCCTAAATTAAAGGTGGACATTATGGGCATTCTGTACACTCAAGGGTACATTGGAGAGCAGAAAATAGCGCACTATATCCTAAATATGGTGCAGTTTGTTTAACATGGAGCGAGGCTTGGGTTTTTGCTTCTTACATTTATACCAGGCACTGTATTTGACACCTCATTACATCATTTAGACCATTGAAATTGTCTCTTTCAATTGTTCTTTGTAGGGGGAGTCTCAAATTCCTGTGACAGGACTGAAACCAAATCCTGTCAGAGCCAATCAGCTTGAAAATTTGTGATGCTTTTCTGCTCAGCGTGATTGTATAGGGTGGCTATCTGAGTTATCCTTCTTGTCAGCTCGAACCAGTCTGGTCATTCTCCTCAGACTCTCATCAACAAGGTCTTTCCGCCCACATAACTCCCGCTCACACTCACTCAGCCACATACAGTAGCACAGACTAAAAAATAGGCATAAACAGTGCAGCCAGTTTTTAGGACAGAGCGTTACAGGAGAAAAACAGGACGCCCTGGATAGAGAGAGAGAGAGAGAGAGAAAGAAGATGATAAAGCAAAAGTGGGACGCTTAAAAAAAAGTCAGGCAAAGAGTAGGACAGGAAATTTGGAAGACGTAAATGATAGAAGAAGAAAGAAAATAGGTATATATGCATTAGTGTTAATAAGAGAAAGTGGTCCTGAGGATCATCCTGTAGTGGAAACTGCTAAATGATATATACAGTACCAGTCAAAAGTTTGAATGCAAGTTTGGATTTATTTTCTACATTCTACAACAATACTGGAGATTTCAAAACTATGAAATAACACATGTAATTAGGAAATTAAGTAACAACAACAACAACAACAACAACAACAACAGCAGTCATTTGTTATTTTAAGACACAAAGATCATCTGGAATAGTTCTTGCAAGAACAGTATTGTTAAGTGCATTTTGCAAAACCCATCAAGCACTATGATGAAATTGACTCTCATGAAGACCATCACGTACCTCGGCTGCAGAGAAGTTTATTTACCATCCTCATAAATCACCAATTAACAAACAGCACCAAAGATTAGAGACATTACGAAGCTTTACAGAGAATAAGTAGCAGATACATCTCAATATCAATGGTTCAAATGAGATTATTGTACATTTTGGATGAACGACTTCAGCATTGTTTTATAGTGTAGAAAAAAAATTAAAATCAGGAAAGACCATGGAATTAGAAGGTGTGTCCAAACTTTGTACTGTATACACATTATATATGTTATTTAGCGGTTTTCCACCACAGGAAAGTCCTCATACAGTATACACTCTATATATTCATCTTCATCTTCTATACCGCTTATCCTGTATTCAGAGTCGCGGGGGCCTGGAGCCTGTCCCAGGAGACTTGGCACATGAGGTGGGGTACATCCTGGACAGGGTGCCAATCCATAGCAGAGCACACACAGGCACACACTACAGGCAATTTGGGAACACCAATTAACTTAAATAATGTGTTTGGACGGTTGAAGGAAACCCACCAAGCACAAGGAGAACATGCAAAATCCATGTGTACTGTACAGACCCGGGGCGGGAATATAAACCATCGACCATGGAGGCGCGAGACCACTGTGCTGGCCTTATATACAGTCTGTGTGTGTGTTGGAGGTGTGTATATATATATATACTTAGGGGCACTGGTGGCTCAGTGGTAGGTGCCATGCGAAAGGTCCAGGTTCGATTCCTATCCAGTGCCGGTCCCAAGCCCGGGTAAAATGGGAGGATATATATATATATAACATTAAACCCCGCCTTGTGCCTAAAGTCTCTTGGGATAGGCTTCAGGCCCCTCGCGATATATAATAATCTATATATGTGTATATATATACATACACATATTACAGTATATATAAACAGAACTGTTCATATGGTCCCTCCAGTATTTCGCATATATTCTCCATTCATATGTTCGGGCGCTAGGACCATGCTCTCACGTGAGCGCGCACGCGTGCGCCCCGTGTTTTTCCCCTGTTCTTCTTCTTATTTATTTTTTTTATACACACCGGGAGCGCGTGCCGCGACGCACTCTGAACTCGACCGCCTTTGCCCCCTCGTCAGATCTGCGCAGAGCGCGCGCGCCGGGGAACATGACGCGCGCGGACGAGTGATGATGGACGCCGTCCTGAGGAGCGCGAGGAACTAGGTCATCCGCGCGCGTGTGCGCGCGCCGAGCAAACAGGCAACAAACACCGGAGAGCCCGCGCGCCGCGCACACAAAGAACACCAAGTCCTCTCCTTCTTCTGCCTTTTATCTTCACCGCGCCGTTACGCACAGGCGCGCGAGGACACCCTGCTGTAGTCTGTTAGAGACAAAATCATATTAAAGATATTCAGTCAGGGTGAAGTTTTTTATTGTTCTCAAGCAGGAACACGGGTCCCTTTCGGTGCGCCGATTGTTACCGGAGGCGCGTGCGTTCGATCCTAAACGGTGACCCGGTGGCGCGTGGATGCAGGAGCATGGAGCTGAGAGAGAGGGCGCCTGCAGCAGGTGAGACCTGATAACACCTCGTTATAATGAAATATGCATTATGGCTCTAATGCAAGAAAATAATAATAATAATAACAACAACAATCATAATAAATAATATTAATAATAAACGGAATATATTTTGGCTCACTGGCAGAAACGCAGCCATGTCTTTGTGTGTCATATTATATATACTGTATATATATATAAATGGTGTTTCTACTTGTAATAATCTCACAACTGAAAAACAGCACATTGTGTTACTTTCACCGTCTTGTGTTCTATAATAAGCTTGTGTATGAGGAAGGATGCCAAAATAAACAAGCAGGTTTTTATGAGGTCAAGGAGCTTTTTCTAGTTTTTTTTTTTTCTAGTTTCTAGCACAAAATCTCAATAGAAATAATATGATCATCAGGATCAGGATATTATGACATTGAGTTCACCAACAGTGTCACTGGACTGACTGGCTGTCCGCGTGCGCCTTTATTGGATATGTTCCTGGTTCCTGCGCCGTCTTACTGAGAATCATGCAGAGGGAAATTCGAAAAACAGTTTTTGCAGTTTTTTATCCCGTGTTTGAAACCACTACTATAGCCGTAATGGAATATGAAACAAGAGTGGTGTGTGTGTGTGAAGAGGTACTCTGCTGCATTGAAAAGGTGGAACACTCTGTCGGTCTTTCGGTCAAAAACAGAGAATAAGCATGCAAGGAGTTAAACACTTCTGGGAAAGTAATCAACCCCTGGATACCACAGTGTCCATTCGGAGTCATCGGAAACAAGTCTGAGCTGTGATTGGATGAACACCAACTCTGCATGAGTTTCTGCATTCGGCAGTCAAACCTACACCCTTACAACATCCACTTATTCCCCATTCTTTCAATTAGGCATCTTTATCTTGAATTATTCTAGGAATATACTAGAATACATTATGATAAGTTCACGACCTGTGAGAACTTCAATATGTTTAAAGGGTTAAATCAGGAATGAAACAGGATTCTGGTTCCCAAACCCCCTACAGCTGCTCAGGACATTTGAGATTGCAGAGGTTTGAGTGTTTTGTACTTGATAACGCCACTGCAGCAAAGTAGCAGTGATCAAATACATCACTCGTGCAAAGAGAGAAGCCTGTCTGATTTCTGTAATTGCATGAACACTCTGATATTGTGCACAATAGGGGTGTAAGTCAATAACACTTACAGTAGTAGACAAGTAGACGTGGCCTAAACAGGGAATATGAATCCTTCCAGCACACCCATGAAACCATGAAACCTCAAGAGGAAAAAAACAGATGTCGATATTAATAATGTGGACACAACCTTTCAAACTCTCCGTCTACTATTTGCATCTGTTTAGAAAATTCGACATTATCCGTTCATTCTAAATGATGTATTCGGATTCAGTTACGTCCCAAGTGCATTACAGTACTGACTCACTGCTGAATCCATAACAAACACAAAAAAGCAGGAAACCACGCATGGCATCAAGTATCACATGTAAGAGCTATATTTGTCCAAGGCCTGTGTGTATACAGTAAACGATGAGTCTTTGGAGGAGCTGTTTAAGCAAAACAGAGCAATAAGAAAGAGACAGAAAGAGGAAATTGAACCATGTGGAGGCATAGTTTGTGGGTGGTAATATTCCAGCCGGTCAAGCAGAGCTTAGGTAGACACTGCGCACCAGGACATTTCTTAAGGCTTTAGCACATCTAAAAAAAACAAAACCCTGTTTAAAGGTTTAATCTAAACACGCGCTCATCAGTGCTCCAGTACTGCAGGTGGCGCTGTTACATTTCCATTACAATGAAATTGCATAATCTTGTTTCTTATATCTGTACAATGCACCAAAGCGACATAGTTAATGAAAGCAGCCATTAATGATGCATTTTCTGCCTTTCAGTGCCCAGGTGGGTGTGCCCGTGGTGGCGCGTGGCACTAACGCAGGCACAGCCCCGGTGGAGGACATGCAGGCGCTATCGATCACCACTCTCTCTGCCTCTGAAGTGGAGCAGCAGTATGAGCTGATCGGTCCGTTAGGGAAAGGCACTTATGGCCGAGTAGATCTGGTGGCTCACCGAACACAAGGTGAGTGTGAGTGTGTGTATGGCAATGTGCAAGAGTGAGAAACAAAACCATACTGTGAATTACTGTATGTTATATTAGAATAGCTGAGGCTGAGTATATACTGTAAATATTTCTTTACTGTGATTGTGTTTTGTGTAACAGGCGCAAAACTGGCCCTTAAGTACGTCAGTAAGAACAAGACCAAGCTTCGGAGTTTTCTGCGTGAATACAGTCTGACGGCAGCCCTGGGCTGCAGCCCGTTCATCATCAAAGCTCTGGATGTTCTGTTCGAAACCGAGGAGAGCTATGTATTCGCTCAGGAGTATGCGCCTGCAGGAGACCTCTTCGACATCATACCTCCCCAGGTAGAACACACCGATGATGTCATCACTATAATGGCTGCTGGTGTCAGTTACATTTAATGCTGTGGAACATCTACACACAGAACAGGAACACACACTTGGGGAACAAACCATTAACAAGTCAGGGGCAGAGACGGGACTAGAACAAGAACAAAACAGCAAGCAGTTCTTGCCCTTCTCTCCGCCCTGCAAGGAGGTAGAATTTGTACAGTATCAGTGCTCGTTACCTGAACAAATCAATCTGAGTCGTTTGAGGTTGTCGACTGCAACATGTAGTAACGTTCTTGCTTTGGGTTTTTGTTCTCTGGTGGTTTATTGCCCGTTATCGTTTTTTTTTTTCTTTTTTTCTTCTTTGTTAACCATCGGCACTAATGGTTGGTCGCAGTGACCAATGACTTAAAGGCAGCATTAATAGCGGTAAGGGAAGTTACACGGCTGAGGACTCGACTGCCTTACGAATTAATTTTTACATTTCCAAAAATGTAGAAAATACGCAGAAACTACTCCAATCTGAATGTTCTCAAGATGAAAAAAATCATTTCATAAAAGAAGGTGCCTGGAAAGTTCCCTTACCTCTGCCACTCATTCCTCCTCCACTGATCTCTCGGCACCGAGCCTTGTTTACTCAGCTTATTCGAATATTCTAAAATAGCCGCCGTCTCCGTCTCTGTCCTTCCTCAAAAGCAGTTTTTCAATTTACGACGGCAACACTGGTAATGTCGGTTTACTCTTTCGAAACAGCTTTCTTTGATAAAAACAAAAAACAAACCCCCCCAAAAAACAGGAAAATTCAAATGGCTCCCAGGCGTATGCGCAAAATTTCAATTCTAAGGATAAAAAATCCTAGAGGGGGCATCCGTATGCCGAGGTTCTACTCTACTTTGTTTCTGATCTGTCTTTGAATTTCTTTGGATCATGGCATGATTTGTTGCTTTTTGAGATCTTTTACTATGTTCCAGCTTGTCAGACAGGTTGTATTTAAGTGACTTTTTTATTCAACAGGTCTGGCAGTAATCAGGCCTGGGTGTGGCAAGTGAAATTTAACTCAGTTTTCCAAAAAATTTGGTTAATTATTCATGATTTAGTGGTGAATTGGGCAGGTTTAGGCTTCTTTCCCTTAATGATCATCATTTAAAAACTTTACTTGGGGTTAATAAGCAATTATAAGAACAAATGTCTTTTGAAATACATTAGAACATGTTCTAGAAGAATTCATAAATTGAAGTGTTACCATCGCGTCTTTAGTCTTTTTATATTCTCATTGGTATCCTGTATATCTCTCTGTCGTTTTTTCCCCGAGGTCATGCCTGGACCTCCTCACTGAACTGCAGCCTCTGAAATCTTAATTCTTCTTAAGTTAAAATCTCTCTCTCTTAGAGATTTGTGAGCCTCGGTGTGTGTTTCTTTTCCTCGACTGATAGTTTGTTCATCTTCAGCTTTTATACTGAGATCTTTAGAATCGCTTTTGATTAATCAGCCACCTCATTTAAATTTCTCTCTCTCTCTCTCTCTCTCTCTCTCTCTCCCCCACCCCTCTTTGTTTTTCTCCTTTCCTCTGTCCTTTGCTCAGGCTGGTTTGCCTGAGGACATGGTCAAACGGTGTGTGCAGCAGCTCGGCTTGGCTCTGGACTTCATGCACAGTAAAAGTCTGGTCCATCGAGACGTGAAGCCGGAAAATGTGCTCCTGTTTGACCGCGAGTGCCGGCATGTGAAGCTGGCTGACTTTGGAATGACACGGAGGGCAGGCAGCCGCGTCAAGAGAGTCAGCGGCACCATCCCCTACACGGCAGCTGAGGTGTGCCAGGTCACAGGCTCGGAGGGCATCGTCGTGGCAACGCCGCAGGACGTATGGGCATTCGGCGTGCTCCTTTTCTGCATGCTGACCGGAAATTTCCCGTGGGAAGCTGCGCTGCCCAGTGACAACTTTTACGCAGAGTTTCAGCGCTGGCAGCACGGCGCGTGTCCCCCGGGCACCGTGCCCTCACAGTGGCGCCGCTTCTCTGACGACGCGCTGCGCATGTTCAGCCGGCTCCTAGCCCCTGAGCCTGATCGTCGCTGCGGGGTTAAAGAGGTTTTTTACTTCCTAAAATACGACCTACTCAACCATCATCGCAGAAGAGCTTCCTGTAGAGCCTCCAGAGCCACACGAGGCACCGCCCATAAACACGGAGAACACGCCTCCGTCCCGGGCACTTCCTGTCTTCGGCCCACGCCTCTCAAACGTAGCATCCTGTCAGAGCCGCACTCGTCGAGGGAGGAGCTTTCAAAAAGCCCCTCCCCCAATCGACAGGACAAGAGTAAGATGGTAATGGCCACGCCCATCGAGATCTGCGTATGAAGGCATGCCCTTGCTTCCATATTCGTAAGATTAATTAATAGGAATTAGGCCAACCCTGGCGTTGTGTAAGGAAGACAATACAGATCGAAAAGGAAATCAGGCCATTTGTGTAGATGTAGCCGAGGATATCGTAGTTTTATTCGATGAATACGCAGACTGAAAAGTCAGTATGTAAGGAATAAAACATTACAGGCATGCTGTTATAGGAAAATAATCAACGACAGAGTGATACGATGGTACAATGTTGAATCATTGACAATCCGTCATACTTTTTTTAATCCGTTAAAGTAGTGGAGCATCCACAAGATGCAAGTAAAACTTATGACTGTTATAACGCACTGACACTGGAGATTCTTTCTATAAATAAAACATTTAAATGCACATCTTCTGACAAAATTTTTTTCAATATTAGTGATTATGTAAGTCTTGATTGTAGTTCGGTTGTTATCACTCTTTTGGTACTAATTTATTGTTCCAAACAAGAAGAATCAGAGAAGCAGATCTGAATTTACGACCTTCACAACGTCCTTGGCTTCCTCTTTAGTACGAGCAAATTGTGATAAGAGATCAGATAGCTTTATTAAAGCCTGTAGGTCAATCACAGCACTTCTTCTTGTCATTCTTCTTCCTTAATCCTCGATCGTTTAGAGAACACAATGAGAACTCCATCCCCAGACAAACTATTTTGCCCCCCGAGGTGCTCCGCCCCTTTGTCGTGTGACTCAACAACCCAGCCTATCAGGGGGCTGATCACCTCGGAGGTTCTTGACTCATATGCATTTCTACAGACTGTAACCAATACGGCTACTTCCTGAATGTGGACATTGTGCAGTAGGTACACAGGATATGACATCACTCTCCTCGATGGGGAAAAACGTATCTGTAGATGACAGGGATTCTTTATTATACAGTATATGTAAGTGTGTGTGTGTGTGTGTGTGTGTGGTTGTGATTACTAGTTCTGTATAAGCACAAGTTTTTTTATAGCTTGTTTAAGAAACTTTTAAGAACCGTTTTTGAACAAAGATCGAGTTTGTGTTCAGGTAGTGCCATCATGTAGCTTTTTTTGTAATTGTAAGTAATTTTTTTAGTGAATATCCTGCGCAGAAGCGAACCATAGTAGCCTGAAGATTAGGACCTGTTCACAAAGGATGTCTGGAAGACCGAGATATTTGATCATTTTAATATTTGGGTCAAATAAGATAGCATTATTGGGTTTCTTTTTAACTTTTAAAGCAAAAAAAATGTAATAAAGTAGGGCACGGTAAGTAGTGTAGCGCTTTGGATAACAGCTGCAGCATTGGATGAAAAGAGAAAGAAAGAAAATAGTATTAAACCATTTAGCAGATGGTATGAGAGGTGTTTGTGTTATAGAACAATTGGTCTTTGCTAATTGCATCATGTTGAATAAAACAATGTGAATGGGCCGAACTGAACCATGTATGATGAATGTTGGCTTTATTGTGATCCGTCCAAGAAATATTATTAATAATTATCATCAATCACAGACATGTAGGTAATATTAAAGAAAATAATTCACAAGCAAAAATGTTAATAGTTGGAAAAGTATAAAACAACCTTATAAGTCTGGACAAAAACAAAAATAGTTAGGTATTTTTTTTGCTAGCTTTTAAAAAGCAGGATGAGGTAAAGAAACCAAGACATTTGAAACACAGGGTAAGTGCATGTCTCAGATACATAACATCAATAATACCTACAAAACCTATTACAAAACGTGGAAGAAATCTGTCTGTTTTTTCACCCAGAAAGTGCACTTTACTTTGAAACATAATCATTAAAATACTTCATAAAACACAGTTTTTTCTTTTTAATGAGTTTTTGAATGTGTTTTTATGCAGCATTCTCGAAACATTCTTTTACACGAGTCATCTGCTATTCTGTAGGTTATCGTGCTAAAGCTGGATATTTAGTTAGTTAATTAGTTAGTTCACATTTATTCAACTCAAAACATTACAATTTTCAACCCAAAAAAAGGTTCACTTGCTTAACAAGAAGTCAAAAGCAAGTTCTCTAAAAAGCATGGAAAGAAGAAAACAAACTCCTAAACACTTTATTTTCAAAGATATTATAATTTCAAGTAATGATGTCTCTTTGATCGTAGAGCTCTGTTCTCCAAATTAAAACTTGAAAGAAATAAAAAAATTATTTAAAAACAAAAACAAATTTTGAGTTAATCATTAGAACATCAAAATACAATTAACATGGCTGTTACAGAATCATCGTATTGAGTGTATTCGCTAATTCCATACGAATATACCATACAGTCTGAAATGGATTAACATGTTCATATAAATGGGTAAAACACACGGTGAAATATCTGGGTCCGTATTCACAAAGCTTCTTAAAGTCTAAAAGTTGCTCCTGGTGATGAAATTCTACGAAAATTCTTAGAATTCTCCTTAAACTAAACTAAACTAAGATTTAGTCTTAAATTTAAGACTAAATCTTAGTAAAGATAAAAATGATTCACGAAACATCTTAGCCCTAAAAACAGCTCCTAAGATAAAAATTGTTTAGAGTAGGAGGACTTTTTAGAGGCTTAAGAGTTTCTATAGCGGAGGACAAAATGGTGGAAAGAAGAAATATTCTCCAAATACTGAACGTAAAGCTAAAAGTAAACACTGCTCTTCTGTCCAATTTGTTTTTTTTTCTTGTCCTTTTACTTCCTCCCATCTCTCTTGGATTGTTGGCTAGTAAACTAACACTTACTGTACCCCTCCATAATACCTAGACCGTCCAACACACTCTCAGCAACCTGATAATAATAAGCGTAAAATATTCATGCTGTGTTTTGTAGTGTGTTTGCGTAATCTAACCAGCATCTGGATGATGTTTTACTTAGTAGCTGTAACGCAGCAGCACACTCTTGGCACTATAATGGCGTTGTTATTACTGTCATTCACTTCTAATATCTGTTTATCCAGACCTAAAAGACCTTGAAGTAACACAAGAGATGGGAATTGGATTGCACATAAACAGTGATGAAGAGCATCCAATCTATCTGATGATACAGGCAGAAATACTCCCCCCCCCCTCAGCCTATATGTATATTTTTATCTTCAGATGAGCAAGGATTGTCATTGAACTCGATGCCCTCCTCTTTTTCTGCATCTTTTCCTTTAAAAAAAAAGAAAAAAAGATTCACTTCCTCTTTTTGTTGCCCATTATCTGAAGGTCATTCCAGCAATCAGCGTCTCGAGTGTGCCGGCGCGCGTACCAATTCCTCTGAGTATAGAGCTGCGACCCGATCCATTCATCTTGTCAGATACTATATACACACAGGTTATTTCTGGCTTGATTTGCTATTCTGCATTTCATGAATGAACAGGCATAATACAAAAACCCATTGGTGTGAAGGTTCTTTTGTTTGGATCTTATTTTTCCACATCCAATGGTATTTGCTGCATGTTCCATGATCATATAGTAGCCTTGTGTTTGCACTGTGTAAGAGGGAGAATATAGTAGGTAAAACAAAAAAGGGTGAGGAAATGTGGGAGAAGAAAATGGTAAGAGAATAAATAAATAAAGAAATATATTATTCCCATGTAAAATGCGCTTTTAATTAGGATGAAGTGCATGCCACTGAGAGGTGAATTCAAGTGCAGCAACAACATCCGAACCTCAGGCTACATCAAGATTTCTGCATTGCTATGGCAACAACGCAGACAACCGGCAGCGCTGACATGGAAATGCGCTATTCCTCTATTTTTTTTATTTTATTTTTAATTGTATCCACTCTTCATCTATTAACCCTTCTCGCTTCTTTTTATTAATGTTTTTTCTTTCTTTTCTGTTCTCCATCCAGCAGAGCTCAAGACTAGATCCAATCATATAAAATATAACTACAGTTACTTATAATACAGCTTCCTTCCTCCTGCGATTTATGAGGAAGCTCTTGTTCTAACATGGCTATTTAAATCTTTGCGGTAAAACCCGAATGAGCTTTAACCTAAATGTTCTAATATAAATACTCCATTCCGGTCCTCAGTTCCTTTTCACCGCATCCTTTCTCTGCTGTTTTGATTAAAAGAGCTGAGAAGCTAGCAAAGGAAATGAGGATTTTCATTAAATCATCGTGAAATATCAGTTGGTTTATATTATACTGTTAAGCTTTTATTTTCTGTGTAGTTTTTTAAACATTTAGATTAAATGAAGTGATTTTATGTTAAACTGAAATGTGTAAAATATGCATACGTCTTCATAATCCCCAGACCATACTTTATGCAAACATAAATTATATTCAGCAAACAATTAAAAAATTCCTGTCTCAGCAAGAGGGTCACCTGCTGTTACGTTACACTAGGCTTATAATATATATATATATATATATATACACTGCCAAGCCAATAAAAAGTCTAATATATTTTTGGACTGCCTTTTGTTTTGATTTTTTTTTCTGTGTAAAGCCTTCTGTGGCACGTCACAAAGGTTCTCAGTGGAGTTAAAGTCTGGACCCTGTGGTGGCCAATCCATGCATGATGTCTCAGGCTCCCCGAACTACATTTGTTTAAGTGATCTCCCATCACGATCATTCAAAAAAAAATTTCCGACTCAAGTTTCTTTCTTGTGGATGATGGTTCACCCCTATCCTTCCATCTGTTGGACAGATCTTAACCAAATTGTATCAGTTGCTCCTTAGTTGTTTTCTTTGCTTGTTGCAGGAAAATAATTTTACCCTTCTTTGCCATGACCACAGGATATGTCTTCTGACAGTTGTGTAAGGAATGAGAAGCTACAGTACTCACTGCATCAGTTAGAGTTAAATAACGTGTTGCAGCTGAACCAGATTAATCACTGCAGTAATTATCCAATGGAAGGCTCTTGACTATTTGCTTAGTTAAGATTCAAGGTTTCACTTTAATGAACAATGAAATTGAAGTTCAATGGTGGTGGTGACTTTTTT
>JAQMYL010000033.1:3860614-3877652 GCA_030014365.1 Clarias pachynema | reverse complement strand
TCCCAGGTTCAAACCCCACAACCACCAAGTTGCCACTGTTGGGCCCTTGAGCAAGGCCCTTAACCCTCAACTGCTCACATGTGTAATGAGATAAAAAAAAAAAGGAAGTCGCTCTGGATAAGTGCGTCTGCCAAATGCTTAAATGTAAATGCTGTACATTCAAGGCATTTTGCAGACAGCCTTATCCAGAGTGATTCACAATTATCTTATTCATACAACTGAGCAGTTGAGGGTCAAGTGCCTTTCCCAAGGGCCCAACAGTGGCTGGTTGGCAGTGATCGGATTTGTTCAGTAGTCCAATGTTTTAACCACTGAGCTACAGTACCCCTGCCCACTTGCACTTGGATTTTTTTTGGCTGTATCTGTTTAGATCTTACATGAGATGGTTTGCTCATGGTTAGATAGCTTTGTCTGGTTTAGCTAGGTTAGCAGCAAAACCAGACCAGCTACAAGTAGTTTGACCAGTGAAAGTGTCCAAAATCCCATCTAGAACCTGTAATTTGACAAAGGGCATCGCTTATTTTTCTCATACTACTCTCAATCTATCTCTATCTATCTACATTTATCAGCCATAACATTAAATCCATTTAAAGGTGAAGTGACATTAATTATCTTATAACAATGGCACATGTCAATGAGTGTTATATATTGGGCAGCAAGTGAATAGTCAGTTCTCAAAGTTCATGAGGTCTCAAGTTAGACCCATGAACAAGCTTTGATACTGTAGGTGCCAAATTGTTATGGTTAGCTAACTGGGTCAGAGGATCACTAATGTACAGTATGTGGGAAGTGAAGGCTCTGGTCATATCCCACAGAGAACTACTGTAGCACAAACTGCTGAAAAGAAGGCTCTGATAGAACATACAATGTACCTCAGCTTCCTGTGTATGGGGTTGTACAGCTGCAGACTGGTCAGAGACCATGCTCATCCTTGTCCATCACCAAATGTGAATCAGTGAATCAACAGAGTCTATCACAATCAGAACTAGACTATAAAGAAATAGAAGAAAGTAGCCTGGTCTGATGAATGACATTTGCATCATGTGGACAGCTGCGTGTGTGTCGCTTACCTCTAGAAGAGATGGCACCAAGATGCACTATGGGCGGATAGCAAGCGAACAGCAGAAATTTAATGCTCTGTGCAATGCTGATGGGAAACCTTCAGTCTTGATATTCATGTGTGTATTACTTTCCATGCATTGCACCTACCTTACCATCGCTGCAGACCAAGAACACCCCTTCATGGCAATGGTATGCCTTAATGATACTGTTACGTTTCAAACATTGTTTCAGCATGGTTGGATGAAAATGGTTCATGTTCAAGTTGTTGCCTGCAAATTCCCCAGATCTCAATCTAATTGATGCCCAAGTACAATTTCTCTCATGTTCTCACGGCTGGCCAGCTGTTTCATTGACGGTCTTGTTCTCTCCCTAAATACGCTTGCACAGTTACACTCTCCAATACAGCAGGGGGCGGTGAGCATTATTGGCGTACGCATAGTTTTTCGTGCAGCATTCTCGGGCACGCTTGTGTATTTATACCCTCTGATACAGCTCGTGGTATGGTTTAAGAGCCAGAATTAAACACAAACTGCATTGGTGTGCTATGCCTATTATCTTTTATTCTTCTGTAAAAATGTCAAGTGCGGCGTTTCACATGCCGTCCTACTGAATCAGTTATGGATTTTTAGGTTATATTGCCGTGTGCTACGCAAACACAGATTTCCGGGGACACCGACGGCACTGATGACGGCGCGTCTAAACAGCGATCTACTTCCATTCTCTGGTACTATCGGCTTCCATATGTGATTCAATTCGCACCTCAAGAACTCCATATCGTTCTGAGATCGCCTTGTCTAGGCCATTCAGGCATGGTTCCTGAGCATGGTACGATTGTGTTCTCACAGATCATAATGAACCAGACTTTGGGGTCGAAGTGTTCTCAGAGATGATCCAGGGGCCCTAATGTGAAAATGCCGTACCTGAGTGCACTGCACTGTGTTTGAGACAGTTGCAGGAGACAAACACCTGCAATTAAACAAGTGTCTTTTCAAGTGGTATGCTAATCCGGATGGTACAGAATGTTCAGACTACTTAAACGTACTGGAGTACTTAAGTCTATAGGAAGAAGAGAGAGAGAGAGAGAGAGAGAGACATGGGGCGATCAAAACTCCATTTCAGACAGACCAGACATAGGGACCAACCAGCGCGCGCGCGTGTGTGTAAGAGAGAGAGAGCGCGCGAGAAAGAGAGAGAGAGCGTGTGTGTGTGTGCGCGCGCGCGCGTGTGAGTGTGTGTGTGTGTGTGTGAGTGTGGCGTCTGTCTGCCTCTCCACATCTTCACCGAGGCATGAGAGGTGGATTTTTTTAAGAGCAGGGATTATAGTCGTATCGCAATAAGGAGGATGAAGGAGAATCACTAAACAAATCGAGGATAAAAACATGGCAGTATTATAGCACGAAGAAGGTGTGTCAGCGATTAGCGATAGCATCATCAGTGTCGCGAAAAAAAAAAAGCAAAAAAAAAAAATCCATCTCTACATCTCTTCATCTTCATCATTCCCATGGGTTGATCGATCCTATGGTATCGAAAAAAAAGACCGCATTCATACACATCCACGGATTAAATATCGGACGATAATTTTCCATTGAAAAAAAAAAAAAAGAAAGAAACAGAAAACGTCGGTTTGGGCTCACGACGTTTGGGTTAAATTTCGAGCCGAGCTCGAACCCGAAGCCAGTGAGTATTTCACGCTGACTGTTCGTGGTGTGTCGTCTGTGTTTTGTTTGTGTGTGGTTTTTTATTATATATATCTTTTATTCTCCGTGCCTTTTAACTGTTCACTGACACAAAATGAAATTTCCTTAAACACCTTTTAATATTCAACAAGTATCTCGCTCCCTTTTATGTCTCTCTCTCTCCCACTCTCTCTTTAATCTTTTTTTTTTTTTTAATCCCGTCACGAGCGTTGGTAACATATTTTTCGCGCCAGAATAGTGTCTCGTGCTCCTTCAGGTGAACCACCACTGCACCAAATTAGCCTAGTTAGCCTCATGTCATGTCGTATGTCGGGTTAAAACACAAGAAAACACCTAGAACATGACTCGAATTCTGTCAGAAATTTTTTTAAAAGTTCATATTCTGGAGGTTATATTGCCTCATTGAGATTTATGGGGGGAAAATATATATATATAAATAAATATTTCTATATAGAAAATTTCTTTATAGTGTCAACTAGTGCCATTTCTGGCAGGCTGAGGGATGAGTAAGCCAGAGGAAGAAGAGAGGGGGGTGGTTGGGGGGGGGGTAATGGGAGACGACAGAATAAAAAATATGAACGATCGAGACTATAAGGCGAACATATTGAAAGCTAGTGACTTGTCATTACAACATGAGATGGGAAGCGAACAGTCGTCTGGTCCTATATTTTAAGGTCAGGTGAATAATTAAAAAGGACGCTCTTCAAAGTGTGTTTCGTCTTCAGCATCCTATCTGCTTTTCACACAGATTTTTTTGTCTCTTCGTTTTAATTATTACTTTTTTTATTTTCATACATAATGGATACTGGTGTACAATCAAATACTGCGCTCACGCTCAGATTCCAACATATGATACCACCTGACACCGAGTGACGCAAATGGAGTGTATGTCGTCGCACTAACAAACAGACGATACAGAACAAGAGTGATCTGGTCACAGCTCATGATAATAAATGGCAATAATCAAAACTAGGCTACAGGAGAAGCTAAAGCATCTAAAGCAATACACATTACCGGTTACAAGATAATATATCTTAAAAATAAAACTCAATATCCTCATACAGTTGTTAGAAGCAAAATGAAAAAGAAAGATGTCTACGAACGAGTTCAGAAAAAATCTTGCCTGGTATGTTATTGATGATCCCATATTTGACTGGTCCAGTACCGTTCTTGCCATTGCACTGGTTTGATAAGACAATAATTTACTTTATTTGGAAATTGCCGTTCAATATGGCGGATGAGGAAATTGATGGCGCTCAATGGAAGTGTCATCCATGGTTAGGTACAGTAAGCTCCTACTATGACGCTGCCGTTTCCGGAATTTAGACCAAGGACGGGTTAAACTAAAGGCCTTACCGCTGCCAGTCAAATGGAAAACATGTACAAACTACACTTTTCACTTAGAACTTCTAAGACAAGTTGACCTAGCTCTGACAATGAGTTATTTTGATACAATGAAAAACAATTAAACATATTTTACTCAGAGGTGTACAGACATGTATTACTAAATTAAAACAAACAACAAAAAAAGCATCTTTTCTCTCCTGAAAACGAACTCCGTCCAAGCTAAAGAACATAGCTAGCTACTGGCTTCTTGAAGTAAAACATGCTATTATAAAGAATGAATGTACTGTAGTAGCCTATGTGCATGAACACACTCAAAGTAAAACTCAAAAACTCACACTCATAAAATTGAAGAAAGAAAATAATATTTATTGGTACTATCAAGCAAGGATGGGAATCACCAGGGATCACCTAATATGATATTATCACAATACCTAGATGGCAATTCAATTTGTATTGCGATTCTGTATCATGAGTTTATAAATGTCCCGATTCTACAGCCATGATCAAAAGTTCTGAGAATGACACGATTAATTTGCAATTGAAGTCTGCTGCTTCAGTGTTTTAGATCTTTTTGTCAGATGTTATTATGGTATACTGAAGTATACTTACAAACATTTCATAAGAGACAAAGTCTTTTATTGATGATTACATTAAGCTCATGCAAAAAGTCAATATTTGCAGTGTTCATCCTTCTTATTTAAGACCTCTGCAATTCGCCCTGGCATACTGTCAATCAACATCCTGACTGATGGCCGCCCATTCTCACATAATCACGAAGTTTCTCGGGAAACAAAACATAAATTTTGAGTCCATGGCCTGAAACTCATCATTAATTCCATCGAGACGTTGTGGTCAATCCACAAGATGCGGGTGAACTAACAAAAACCCACAAATTCTTACAAACTTCAAGCACGAATGCAAGAATGGGCTTCCATCAGTGAAGCAGCAGACTTTGTGAAAATTAATATTTGTGTAATTCTCAAAACCTTTCGACACGCCTGCATATTGCTGCAAACTTGCAGCAAATAGTTCACTACAACTATAGTTGATAGCACCGCCTGCAGGATCATAGCGGAACAGCAATATTTTGCCACCTTAAATACAAACATATATAAATTTAAAACTTATTTTGGAGTCAGTGTGGCGATACATGAACTGCCACACAAAAAACATGCGATACATCCCTGGATTGATTTTTCCCCCTATCTCTACTATCAAGTACCAGAAAACATGTTTTTGTCTGAAACTTACAATGTGGATTTGCAAGCACACAAAAATTTGCCCCATCCAACTCACCTATTTGCCCCTCATTAAAAAACTGTCTCCAGTATAAACAGGTCCTCAACTACTAGTGCTTTAAAGTATATTTATTTCATACATTTGCAAAACTGTATTTTCACAAAATTCTCCTGCGACATGTCAGAAAAGCAGTCAGAGAATGTCATGTCATGTTTGAAATATGACTAGCTGACTGTTACCTTGGGGCGGCACGGTGAAGGTGGTAGTGTTGCTGCCTCACAACTCCAGGGCCAGCGGTTCAAGCCTGAGCTCAGGTTACTGAGATTTGCAAGATCTCCTCCCACATCCTAAAAACGTGCCAGTGATCTGTGAACTGGTAAATTACCCCTAGGTGTGAATGTCAATGTTTATGAGTGCCCTGATATCCAATCTAGTATATATACAACCTAGTGTGCCTCAAGCCCAGTGTTCACAGGATAGACTGTGGATTCACAGCAACCCTGACCAGGACAAAGGCTTTGCAAGGATGAATGTAGGACTGGCTGTTACCCTGGACCTACAAGTGATGTGGTCGCTTGTAGAATTTCATTTTGGATGCAGTAAGATATTTAGTAAGTATTTTCTTTATCAAGAAAAGCTACAACCGTGAACTTCATAAGTCACAGTAAGTCACTCATTTGCAAAGAAGAAACATCACAACAGAGCATTTTATTAAACAAAACAAAAAATTCAAGTTAAAGCTTCAAGGACACAAACAAAACATTGCAAATGCAACCTCAAAACAACAAAATTGTTACCTTTAATTTGAGCATTTATGGTGATTATCTTGCATTAGCACCGTGTCAGACAACATCCACGGTCACTTTTCTAACAGGATTGAGGATTCTGATCAGAGACACAACAGCGTTCCACACACAGCATGTGTATTTTATGCCACGCAACTCTTAGTGTTGTAATGTTTCTGTTCTGTTTCATTTTACCCCAAGATGCATCTTAGCTCCCAAATTACGCTACTGTTATTTGGTGTTTGCACAGCGTCCAAACCGATTTCACAGAGCAGACCTCAGATGTTAAGTGCTTTATTTTTTTATTTTTTTTATTAAATACTCATTTCCTAGCATCAACAGCATGTTCCCATGCTCAAGTGCCATTTTTTAAAATATATATTGTTTTGAGGTCATTTTTGCAACATTGCGTTAGGCCTAGGGCTCAACAGTAAAACCATATCTACTGTATGCTTAATATTCAATTTAAGAACATTTCCATACACACACAGTGTGATGAGAACTCACAGGATTGGGACTAAACAGCTGTGTGGCTATAAGAAAACACCATGTTTATGAGATATGTCAGAACAAAGGCTTAAATTTGTTAGGGAGCATGAAGATTTGACTTTGGAGCAATGAAACAAGGTCATGTGGTCTGATCAGTCCAGATTGAGGCTATTCCAGAGTGATGGGCACGTCAGGGTAAGAACGGAAGCGCATGAAGCGATGCACACATCATAGCGTACTGGCCACTGTACAAGCCTCTGGAGACAGTGTTATGATCTGGAGTTGCTTCGTTTTCTCAGGTCTAGGCTCAGCAACGTCATGTGGCAATGAAATTAAGTCAGCTGGCGACCTGAACGTACTGAATGACCAGGTTATCACATCTATAAAGTTTTTCTTCCCTAATGGCACGGGTCATGTTCCAGGAGTGTGAAAGAGTGCTTCTGGGAGCATGAGGAATCATTTTCACACATGACCTGGACACCACATTCTGTGCTGTAATCAAAGATGAGAGTGATTTAATGAAATCTTAGTGGGTAACTTTTTTTGGCCAAGCGGTGTACAGTATATACAGTACTGTACACGAAGTTCTGTAGTTACTGATATGAAGATTTTCCAAAAAGAAATGTAGCCTGAGAGAAAAAAATTAACATCAGCGCAATATTATACTCTTTCCTGTTTTAGACCGTGTTTCTTCCGTCCTCTGTTCATCCTTCCAGCAGTGACTTGCTTCACAGAGAGCACATTTACACCACTTGAGATTTCTCCACAATTTAAATAACTTAAAGCTCTGGCTGAAGGCCTAGTGTGAGTGAATCAGCCTTATTTAAACCATAAAGTGTGTGTTCTACATATAACTCCTCACATCAGACAAGGATATTGTTATTTAGTTAAAAACAAATGTATAGACATTTATATTATTTATATACATTTTCATGGTAGATAGTGTCACAACATACTATATCCCGGCCCTTGATCTGGCCTCACCTTTGGCATTTTGTTGGGTCTTTCCACAGGATCCTCTAGTGGACTGGCAGACTGCCATCTTGTGCCAGTCCTTGGGGAACGTCTTTCCTTAATGGAGTTAAGATCCTCTGATAATTCTACAAGAGACATGCTGAGCTTGTGTTTTTTTCTTGATAGAATGAAGACTGATTAGTACCGTTTGCCTGCAGTCCTTGCCCGTTCAAATATTATTTCTTTTCAATACTTCTATAGACCCAGGGTTCTGGCCACCTCTGCATTTGTGATACAGTGGTATCCAAAAGTATTGAGACAAAAGTGAAATTTAATGTTGAAATAACAGTGTCAATTATTTTTAAAATAGTGGCAATGAAGATAATAAGAATCATTTGTTATTGTGCGGAGTGAAAATGCTCTACAACAATCAGTATTTAGTATGAATTGTTATTCTTGAGAACCTGCTGGATCCAGCTGGGCATAGAGTCAAAAAGACGTCTGCAGTATCACTCTGGTGTCACTCACTGAATCCATGCCTGCCTGATTGCTTCCTGAAGGTCATGTACAGTAAAGAAGGCGGTTTCTTGCCTGCTACTGGCTTCTTCACCATTGTTCAACAGTTATCTATTAGGTTTATGTCTGGAGAGGACCCATGTACCACTGTTACATAGTTTTTGCTATTTTTTTTTCAGTTTGTTGCAAGTTGTTAGTACATCCTTGTTGTGCACATGATGGAGGAGTGTTTAGTGAAAAGATAATTAGTGGTGTTATTGAAAAACATGTTGGAAGATTCCGGGGAAATTAAGCATCTCAGATGTTGGTTGGTCTGAAGGAAAAAAATATTCATCCTTTAAAGGTAAATAGGCACGAGTTGCTATTTGGACTGTTCGTTCATCTCAACAGCAGTGGTTGTGTTAAATAATTTCGGATGGCCGTGTTAACAAGAATCCAAATTACCTGTAGTGTACGACTGAGTGTGTGCTTGTGTCCTGCAAAGGGTTGGCTCCCCATCCAGTGTGTTCCTTGCCTTGTGCCTTGAGTTCCCCCATCCAGTGTGTTCCCTGCCTTGTACCTTGAGTTCCCCATCCAGTGTGTTCTCTGCCTTGTACCTTGAGTTCCCCATCCAGTGTGTCCCCTGCCTTGTACCTTGAGTTCCCCCATCCAGTGTGTCCCCTGCCTTGTACCTTGAGTTCCCCATCCAGTGTGTCCCCTGCCTTGTACCTTGAGTTCCCCATCCAGTGTGTTCTCTGCCTTGTGCCTTGAGCTCCCCATCCAGTGTGTTCTCTGCCTTGCACCTTGAGTTCCCCCATCCAGTGTGTCCCCTGCCTTGTAGCTTGAGTTCCCCATCCAGTGTGTCCCCTGCCTTGTAGCTTGAGTTCCCCATCCAGTGCGTCCCCTGCCTACAGGCACCATGAGGACAACCTTTATTCTGTAACAAAGCTCTGAAATTGTGAGTCCTTTAAAAAATGCCACTGTATTCACAATTAAATCCAATTTTGTATGAAACATCCACCACCAAGTCTTCATGTAATATCTTGCTTTTTATAAAATTACAATTACCTTTCGGAATTCAGTAATACTGTTGTACAAACTGTGTAACAAAACAACTAAAGTTTTCTCAGAAAGACAAAATACCATAGATTCCCATCTCTTACTTTTTCACCACTGATACCCACCACTTCCACATTCTCCCATATATTATTTAATGACGTTCTGACTTTCTTGCACAAAGCAGAATTATCCTGGGTTCTGAGTGTTCCATAGTACTTCTGTCACTCTCTGTAGCATTTAGCTAAAGCTTTGGTCCGGACTGATACTTTAGTCTTCACAAAATAAACCTGTGGATACATTAAATGGCTAAAGGTAGTGTGATAGTGTGTCTATCCATCACACCTATATGAAAGGCTTTCTTAAAGTGAGGTCACAAAGTGAGGTCCTTGACTTGTTCTGACTTGAAGACCTGGTTTGCTATGATTAGAGTGGAGTGGAAGCACACTCGGGTGGCCAGCACAGAACTCTGACAACTCTTCATCCTGACTAACCACCTTTGGGATGATTTGGAATGCCAACTTAACACCAAGTCGTGCGTGGCACTTTTTTGATAGAATGTTCTGGGTGATGTCCACATACTTTTGGCCAAAATCTATTACCAGACCCATGGCAAATTCTCTGCCTGAAACATTCCTTATTACACCATGGAGCAGCTTTCCCCTCTTTTAACACTATACTCCTGTCCGGATCCTTCAGGAGGCTATTAATAGATTGAAACCCAAAATTATTTTCCCTGTAATGAAGCACAAGCTGCAAGTGATCAACGTTTTATCCTATTTAGTTTTATGGCAAAATGTCAATAAGCACATACTCTAAGTGGTGCTTTAAGTTCTGTTCGTGCTTTTGACATCTGGCATGTCCCCATGAGGACCAAGGAACGAGGAAAGATATGTCATGAGATGTTAAACTATTGCCTGCACCTTCAGGGTCACAAGGTTACTTGGTGTCATTGGCAGGGTAGTCGTGTTTAGTGGAGATTTTCTTCCATTTTTAACTTACGTTACAGTCTAATTCATGTCTATATTATTAACAGATGAAGAAAGGTTTATGTTTCAACAGACAAGATAAAAATGAACGAATTAAATAACGAGTCATGAAGACGTGGCACTTGCTGCTGTCTTGATGCTCGGGAACGATGCTGTGGTTTTCCACACGTGTGTTTGTTGGGCAGAATAAAATGATAGCTGACATGATTTCAGTATAATGTCATTTTAAGCCTGAGAACGGACACACACACACTCACACGCACACATGCACACACACGTACATATATACACAATGTAAAGACACCCCCGCCCCCTTCTCTCTACTGGCTCAATCCCTCTGTGCTGCAGGCGAGTGACGTCATATTGGAGGATTTTTTTCCTCATAATGTAACACTTTACGCTAATGGAGCACTGATTTCGCCTGGTCTGGTCTGTTATTTTAGATTTTATTTTCAGAATCCTCTCTCGTCTCTTCATTTATTTTTCTCCTCACTTATGTTCTAGTTTGTTTTGGGTTTTTTTGTTGTTGTTGTTGTTCCTATTCTGTATTCCATTGTGTTCTTCTGATTTATTCTATAGCATTTGTGTCGTGTGTGTAGTCCTAAAAAAAAAAAACAGCGTTTTTAGCCTTTTTTTTGCATTACTAAGTTTTATATATATAAATAGCACTCAGGGTTGAGTGACATGTCCTTTTTTTTTAACACAACCTAGGTAACATGATGAATTGAATTTTATTTTACCAACTATAAAAACATGACAGGTAAAAATAAAAATGGGTCACATACTCAATGAATTAGCTCAGCTACATACAATATAATCACACGTTTTTATGGTTGTTTCCAGTTCCGGTAATACAAGCGTATGGTGATTGAGACATCGAAGACGTCATTCCTGTATTCCAATAGCGGTCAAATTTACATGGTTTAAAAATAATGATCATTTTGGTTCTACCTCCCGTATCTGAAAAACCCAAATGTGCAATTCGATCTATAGGTCTAAAGCCTCCCCTGTTCTGACACACAGTCAGGACTTCCATAAAAGCTATTGTTCTTTTCTTTAGTTTTTTTAATTAGTCATTGATCAGTGTTGTGTTTTAAGGGTTAATTCTGTTTTCTTTTAAACACACTCTTTTTCATCTTCCATCCTATTCTGTTTTGTTCTCTTCTTTTTGTTATTTTTTCTTCCATTATGTTCTATTGTTTTCTGTTCTGTTTTGTTTTATTTGAAAATCAACACTTATGGTCTAATCAATTCAATTCTATTGATCTCTGTTCTGTTCTATTGTATTCTTTTCTGCGCTATTGTGTTACAGTCTGTTCCTTTTTTTCTTTCTTCTTTGTTCTGTTCTAATCTTTTCTCTTATTTTCTTTAAAGTTCCATTTTTTCTCATCTGTTTGATCCTGTTCTGGTTTGTTTTCATAATAAACTATAATAATTGTTTTAATTCCGTCTTATTCTATGGTTTCTGTTTTTGTTTCATTAGATGCTCCTGTAATCTACTGTAATCTAGTCCAGACTCGTCCATAGGTGGCACCAGGGAGGGGTTTCGAGGTGCTGTCGATACGGCAAAATGTCTATGGTTTATTTAGAATGTTTCATTTTGCATTACACTGTCCGGCCCACAAAAAAATTAATCACCATCTGGATTTAACTAAGCAAATATATAGGACTCTTCTTGTGATAATTACTGCAGTGATTAATCTGGATCAGCTGGGATCTAATTTCTAAATGTCTAGAAATGTCTAAGGGTCAAATCACTGTCTTGCATCAAGCAAAAAAAAAAAAAAAACACAAGCGAGAATGCTAAAACTACTAAAATTGGAATAAGATAAAAAAAAAAAAAAAAAAACCTGGAAGGATAGTGGTGAACCATCATCTTCAAGAAAGAAACATGGTCAGAAAAAAATGCTGAATGAGTGTGATGGGAGATCAATCAAATCGTTAAAAAAAAGAAAAAACAACAGTAGAACTCACGGCCATGTTTAATAGTGAAAGTAAGAGCATTCGCAAAGAGACTGAAGGGACTAAACAGCTGTGTAGCCTCACATATCAGTCAGACTAATCGGGGGGAAAACAGGCTTCAGTTTACTAGGGAACATAAAGAATGGACTGTGCAGCAGTGGAGAAATATCAAGTGGGGTAATGAGTCCAGATTTATCCTGTTCCAGAGTGAGGGGCGCAGGGTGTACCCCGGCTCGTGCTCAAAGTCTCAGGATACGCGTACAGTATAAAGAGTGAGTGAATACTGTCTTTTTAAAATTTATTTTACTCTCTACTCCTGTTATTTTCTTGTGCTTTAAGCTTTGGCAATATGAATGTAAATATTTGTCATGAATCTATATATGAAAAATATATAAATACGTTAATAATACAAATGAAAACTAAAAACATAAAAGCCAACACAGGGAGGGCTGGAACAGCATTAGCGAAGCATTAACGATGTTATAATGGATCATAAATGCATCGTTTAGATTTGATAGCAATAGTCCAATAGTAAGTGCATGATTTTCCTCCTCGTTTGGTGTTTGAGACAAATTCATTTGTGTCATGCTCCTCACTCGTACAGTATATCTTTAGGTCCCAGAGAACAGAACCCTGTTGCAAGGTGAATGCATGCTCATACCCAATGACCTCCGCATCACAGGCTCGCAGAACTGTGATTGAAAAGGGACAGAAGTTATGCCCCACCTACCCAGAAAGTGCAACCAGTTTGACTCGCTCGACTCCCTGTGACATGGCCATGAACTCTGAATGGCAGAGCAGACGCTTTTCTGCTGCCCCACTTGAGAGCCCTGCCTCCTATCCCGCTTTATCCTCCTCTAAAACGTTATGCTGCACTGAACAGAGAGAGAGAGAGCGAGGGGGGAATCAGGAGCTTGTGGGGAGATGATCATGGAGGATCATGAAGGAACGTATCAGAGATTGTGTGTGTGTGGGGCAACGTTGTCACTGCATGGAAGTGGGAGGGGACTGCAGTATTCTGCACGGCTGCAACACCGCCTTCGTCCTGCGGGTGGCGCCTCTAGAGGACGAAAAAGAGAGAAAGGTAGAGGGCATGCAGGGGGAGGGAGACGCTGAACGAGTGCGAGTTTGAGCCTGAGGCGTTCTCTATAGTGCAGCGGTGAAACACACTGCTGTGGGCGAAAAAACAAACCAAAAATTCGCTATCTCCCCCTCTCTTTTGGTTTTTACCTCCTTTCTCTATTGCGTTCTTTCTTTCTCTAACGCCCTCTTTTCCGCTGCCCTTCTTTCGCTCTCCACCTATATCACCTTTACGGCTCTCTCACACTCTCTTTGTAACTCCCTCTCATTCGTCCCTTTCTCTTTCCGCACTTCCTGTCTTCTCCGTACCCGAGTCCATCCTCTACTGCTTTCATCCATTCTTCTTTTCCTCTTTTTATTCATCTCATCTGTCCGTCAGTTTCTCTATTCATCTGTTCATCCTGCAGTCTCTCCCTCTACACCTTCATTGCTTTTCATATCTTTATCTTTTTATCTCATTTCTTCTTTTCCTCCACCTGTTAACTTCCAATTTTCCTTCTTCCCCAATTAAGTTTTTATTCCTATATCTATCTATCTCTCAGAATCTCTCTCTCTTTGTCTTTCTCCCCCCATTCACCCCCCCTCTCTCTCTCTGTCTATTTCTCTACACACCTTCCACAGACATCTCTCCCTCCATCATTCTCTCTCTCTCTTCTCTTTCTCAGTGTTGGTGTGATCGCACCCCTTATTTACTCTATCTGTTTTTCCCCCATTTTTTCCCCTGTTTGATATTCTCTCGCTCCCACATCCTTCACACCGTACATGTAAATTCTTGCCTTTTTGCTCTTCCTCGTTGGTCCTTCTCCCTCCTCCACGTCCTCCTCCTTCTCACGTCATCTCTCTGCGCTATTCTCGCTCTTCCCCTCCTCCCTCCATCCTGCTCCCCTTTTATCCCCCCGTCTCTCTTGGTTTTGCATTTTTGACATCATTCGGTCTCTCTGTATTTCTCTTTCTTTCTCTCTTTCTTTCTTTCTTTTTCTTCATTTCGCTTATCCCTCTCTCCCTTTTTATTTTCCCCGTTTTCCCTCCTCCCACTAGCTGCAGTGTTCACTAATGTAAATTCGGTCCAGATATCTCTCTCTCTCTCGCTTTCTCCATCGATCTATCATTTTCTTTCACTTCACTGATAACTAGTGTTTGCTTCTCTTTTAACTCACACCCAGTAGTGCAGTGGTAGAGGACATAGTGAATGTCATCTCTGTTGTAAATGCTTGCTAATGAAACTCCGTCTCTCATACACACACACACACACACACTCTCTCTCTCTCTCTCTGTCTCCCCTCGTCTCCTATCCTATCGGTTCCTTTTTCATTCTTCTCTTGATTCCTTTCACAACCACCTCTGCCGCACATCCCAGTGGCCTGTTTAGTCATCTATCCAGACGATCCATCATAAGTAGGTACAGTTAGAGACTAACACTCATCTTATTCCACGTACATTTACTTAGTCATCATTTACAATTCATCTAGGTCTGGATTTCTGCAAGGTGATCACTATAACACCTTCCGTAAGGTGTTTACTATAAAATCCAACAGTGGCGTGTGACCACATTTTGTCATGTGACATAAACAACACCACCAACATATAATAATAATAATATAATAATAAAAATATTCGCAATATTTCTCTCCGCTGTTGTACCATAGAAATTTCCCCACTGTGGGACGAACACAGCCTTGAACGAAACATTTAACTGTGCTTGTTAGGGCAAGTTTCACATTTCCATCTTCTCCGAAAAAAAAAAAAACTACCAAGAGGCTTGAAACAAGCCAAATAAATTCAGCATAGACAAAAGAAGATGTGTTTTTCTTCTCTCTCTGTCTCTCTCAGCATCGGTGTGAACAAACAAACTCTCACATTTCTATATGTTTGTGCAGACATTCCCCTTTATTTTTTTAATTTGTAATTCCACCCAGGAGAAATGGATCTGTATATCATAGACGCACAGTTGACACTTACAATTTGTTTTAATTTTTGATTATTTGCTATGAAACAAGATAAAGAGACCACTGTTTTGTGCAATGCTTCTTCAGGCATTGAATATGTTTCTAAAGCAAGCATGGGGCAGCGTGATTCCGTCCCCAGTGGGCTTCACATTTTTTGAACGCTAATATCCCCATGGAGCTGAATAGGGCAGTAACGACACTGCCACATGATTTAAAAAGGTGACCAAATGAACAAGGCATTAGTTTATCCAAGAAAAAGTAATATTTAAAAAAAAAAAATGGTAATGCAAAATACAGTGGTTCCTCAGCATACAAAATTAATCCTGCGAATTCTTGAGGTGAGATTTCGTATTGCAAAACGCATTTTTCCAGAGGAAATAATGTAAATGCAGATAATCTGTTATCTGTTCCAGCCAACCAAAGATATTACCAATATAACCAATTTCCAACACAATAATAATATTTTTGCAACAACAATTAAAAACAATCAAAACATTAACAAAAGACATGTAAATGAAGTAAAATGTGAAATGAATAGACATTAAACCTTACTTAACCTTCATTTATGATTCCTCTTCGCACCGGCTGCTTTAAAAAACCAAACTCAAACTGGCTCTGTTTTATTTTTGCTGACATACTTCATAACATTCTTGGGACCCATGGTGCTATGTCTTCACTGAATCTTGCACAAAATGCAAAGAAGCTCACAAAACAAATATGTAAACTCACTTCTCTTGGCTTTCCACTGACGTAAACAAGATTTGTGCGGCTACCAGAAATACGCGTGTCCAGCTCAGTCGCTCATACGCTGAAAATGAAACATTTTAGTAGAATTTCAGATGCATAGAGTTAGGAATGAGGAACTTGCAAGGAGACTTTTACAGTTGAACATAAGATAAGTTTTATTGTCTATCCCAGATAGAGATAGTTTTTTAAGAGTTTTAAGAGTTAGTCTCGACCGAGTAATTTTGATTGGACAAGATCCATTCCACGAGTGGTGATCAAGAGCTGAACAGCACTGTGTGATTTAATTTAATTTCAGTAATTTAATGTTCATCACTTTACCTCACAGGTGTTCTACTGTAATAACTTAATTACACTAACTGTCTGTCACAGCGAGGGTGAAAGTAGGTCTGTATTGTCTCCAGTACTGTGGAGAGAGCAGCTGCCTGTCAAAACCCACATTCAAAACCAGTCACAGAAGCACTTTCAGCAAGAAAACACATCTGATGAGGTTATTTTAACCCTTTATACTCCTTATTAATTGCTTCTAAGTCGTTCTGAATCGAATCTGAACAATCCTTCTTGTCCTGTTCATGGCTAACATGAGCAACAAAGCTAACTAGCATCTAACAAAAGGCTAATCGCAAATTCCTCTTGATCACTTGATCAAGGGCACTACTTGGTGTGTGGAACAAGGGATTGTACAGTACATAATGCACCGGCTTTCCATTTAACACTATTTGGCATTTATACTCAGAACCCTGGAAGTTATTTTATATTCTAAAGGGCAATAAAGTAAATCTAGTAAGTTTCTCAGGACTGTCCATCACCTACATGGTTTATTCTCATCGTCCTTTGGCTACATAGTACTGATAAGAATTTAAAACTGCTTTTACCCCTGTTAATTACATTAACTGTCGGTTGCCAGTCGCGGTTAGTTAGTTCCCGGCAGTCGTGGAAGGATATGGGTTGGCGGAGAAAAATAACTGGTTAAAAAAAACAAGTCATAATCTGTTGAACTGGAACTCTACGGTTATGCTGTTCGGGTGAATATCGGCATAGCTGTGATATTTTCAGCCTACCTATAGGCACAACAGCACAGAGTGTGCAATTACTTTTTTTTTTTTTGGATTTTTTCCCGATTTTTCTCCCTAATTTAGTCGTGGCCAATTCCTCCCCGTCACTAGGGGGCTCCCACATTAAGGCTACTACTA
>JAQMYL010000033.1:3848111-3860514 GCA_030014365.1 Clarias pachynema | reverse complement strand
AGCTCTCTCTAGACCTCCGGCTGTGAGAGGTTACAGCATCACCCGGGGTTCAAACCAGCGATCCCCGGATGATAGGGCAAGCACTTTACCACTGTGCCACTCGGAGGCAGAGTGTGCAATTACTTAAGAATATGTTGAAAGTTTGTAAAGACTAGTGCAAACTTGACGAGCCACACCTGGTATTGTTATTTATAACAAAGAAACTTGTTTTTTATCACTCACTAACAATTGTGCTTGTACTAGCAGCCAATGGTGCTGATGGTTAGTTTTCCCATCTCAAATTCACCCCAGAAAATACCAGTAACACACAGTTAATAATAATATTCAATTATTTGTCACATGTACCTTGCAGCACAGTGAAATTATTTTTTTTGCAAATCCCAGTTAGGAAGCTGGGGTCAGAGCACAGTGTCATCCAGGTTACACCAACCATGGAGCAGATAGGGTTAAGGGCCTTGATCAAGGGTTCAACAGTGGCAACTTGGCGGTGCTGTGGCATTAACCCCGTAAACCACCACTGCCCCTAACCCAGTCATCACATCAACAAAAAGGGTAACAAATTTGTTAATTTTAGCTGGACTTAATAAATTAGTTTTCCATTCTGCTAGAGTTTACCTTGACATCATGGACTTTTGATTTTGGTTTTAAGAAAATTCGCAACTTAGCATCAAGAACTATGAAGGCTGTAAAGGATAGGTTCTATTGTATATAGAATCAAGGGTAGCTCAGTGGTTAAGGCATTGGACTACAGTTCGGAAGATCCCAGGTTCAAACCCCACAACCACCAAGTTGCAATTGTTGGGCCCTTGAGCAAGGCCCTCAACTGCTCAGATGTATAATGAGAGAAAAAATTTTTTTTTATTCGCTCTGGATGAGAGCGTCTGCCTAAATGTAAACATTTTGGAAAGTTAAAACCTTTTACCACTTTATTCTAAGCTCATATTAATTATGGTAGTTCTGTTCTCAGTATTTAATTCTTGTCACGGCTTCATACCATGCTTCCTCCAAATACCAAACATGATAAACAGAAAATTCCATCCATCTATTGTCTATACATTTGTTCGGTCACAACCTATTCCTGGGAACAGGGCACAAGGTGAGGTGATGAGTCCCAGCGTAAATTATACACAACAGGCAATTTGAAATGTTAGCCGGCCTTCCCCTGATGCGTTTGGACATGGAGAGTAAACCATAGTACAAATAGGCATCCCACCAAGCATGGAAGATCATGCAAACTCGTCACACACAGACCTCAGTTGAGATCTGACCCCCCCCCCCCCCCACCCCCCCTTCACCCACTGCAGGTGCAAGGCCACTGTACTAACCACTAAGCCACCTCATAGCCTAGCACCTATATTTAAATTTGTACTTCAAGTGGACAACACTTTATTTGTGACCTTGTGCATTCCACATGCACCGCCTCAACCACTGATGCCCATGTTACAGATTTGTCTGATAAATATCGGCCCTAGATGGCGCCATCGGGACTCTGCATGCACAGGCTACATGAATTTCTCTAACCTGGGTTGGATAGAAATCAGACCCAGCCTGGTTCATGTTACTTGGTGATATCGCTGTCCTTTCCATCAAATCCCGAAATATTCCTCAGGATGTCGCGTTTGTCAAATCTCACGTGAACGCTAAAAATTAATCCACCCATTGATATCCTTTTATATTTGTTCGGTAGGATGCGCTTATGCTTGGCTAGTAGTCATGCCCATGAAAACAAGACATGCTGGACAGACCTTATATCAGAAGCGTCCTACCTCCCTTGCGTTTGGCCGTCCCAATCGATCCGTCATTCAAGTTCGCAAACTTTTGGCCCGGACCCAGAGATGGAAGGAAGTCTGAAAGAAGGGAATGAAAACTGGATAGGATAAATGAAGACGATGACAGGATGATGGCGGGAAAGAGCAAGAGTTGAGTTGGACATGAGCAAATGATGCAAGAGAGAGAGATAGAGAGAGAGAGCGCAGAGAGCGAGGTGGAAGCATGTGGGAACGAATCCTGAATGCAGAACCTGAAAGAAGGAGGGAGAGTGAGAAAGAGAGAGAGAGAAGTTAACATATTAGTTTGCATATGGGCAAACGGGAAGCACAGAGGTACCACAGTCGGCACTGCAGTGGCCGAGAGAGAGGGAGGGAGAGAGAGCAGAGGATGAAATGATAGAGCAACTCCAGCTTTTACTGCAGCAAAAAACTCATTCACCCCTCCACCCCAAACCCACCCCACCTCCTGCTAGTGACGTTAGTGCTGGAACGCTTTACTGCTGAACACATCTCTCTCTCTTTCTCGCTCTCTCACTCTCCCCTCGCTTTTTTATTCACTTTACTGAATGACATTGTAATTCTGAACAGCTCTTGCTACCTACAGTACTCTCCGGACAAAACAGCTACAGTGCAGACTTACACTAAATGCCAGTGGATTCACATGCTTCATACCACAGTGCTGTTAAACACTCGATTTTAATTGGTCAAAAGGTGTTAATAAATTTTCTACAATGGCTGCTTATTTAGTTTCTGCTGTAAGTGTAACGTTAAATGTGGCAGTTGTGATCTTATCGTTCATGTTGTAACGCTGCAATCCGACGTTAACTAAGAGTAAGCTGTAACTGTAGCGTGGGTAAACACACAGCTAAGAAATACGGGGATTGGGTCGAGGTGGGAACGTATGCGTGACGAGGCAGGACTTCGCAAGGACAAAAAGCTTGATAGGGGTGTAACATAGACAAATAAATCACAGGCTAAAAGAGAATAGGTAAGTGTAATTACACCAATAACAGGATGAGGGGTGGAGCTCTGACAGAAAAATGAAATAAAGTGCACATGTTCGAATAATCTCAATATGCAAACAAAATTGCTATGGAGTCAGAGGTAAAGCAGACACTGGGTTCTTGTTAAGAAGAAAAACACCATTTTTTGTTTCTTTGTTATACTGGGGGGAAAAAAGACTGGTAAGGGACCACCTATTAGGTTCCACAACATTGAAAGTAATTCTAAATCGATAAAAAAAACATTTTTATACATTAGCACATAAAATATTGCAAGCACTCCAGGACAGGTACTGTGCCAAAGTGCACCATACTGTCATTAATTATTTCCCTATAAACTGTTTTATTTCTTATTGCAAATATTCTAACATGTTTAATATATGTAAGTACCCTGCCTGGCCATTAAAAAAAAGGATAGCCATTTCAGAACGGTTTATTGGGCTGTATCAAGCAAAGAAAACAACTAAGGAGATTTGAAGTTACTGGAACTGGGTTAAGAACCCTTCAGCACATTATCAGAACCTGAAAAGCAGGGGAAAAAAGCTTCAGTTTGGTAGGGAGCATAAAGATTGGACTTTGAAGCAAAGGGGAAAAATGTTGTGTGGTCTAATGAGTTCAGGTTGACCCTATACAAGAGCGATGGGCGTGTCAGGGTAACAAGGGAAGCAAATAAAGTGATGCATAGTGGCCACTGTACAAACATCTGGAGGCACTGCTATGATCTGGGGTTGCTTCAGTTAGTCAGCAAAGTTATGTAGCAATAAATCAAAGTCAGCTGATGACCTGGATGTACTGAATGACCAGGTTATCACATACAGCAAGTGGTCTTTTACTTCCCTGATGGCACGGGCATATTCCAGGACTCAGCTTGTGAAAGTGTGGTTCTGAGAGTGTGAGGAATTATTTACACACATTGTGTCATAATCAAATGCTAAAAGTGATTGAATGAAATCTGTGCATTGCTTTTTTTTTTTTTTTGGCCAGGCAGTGTATGTATGTATGTATTATCTATCCATCTATCACTTTCATGGTGCTCTAACGAGTAGTCTTACGTTTGACCCCTGTTTAATGCCTGCAGTGCTCTGGTACCTCAGGTCAGTGTTGTGCAGTACAGTAGGGTGCCTTCCTTGCATTTTTATTTTCAGCTGAGGACTATGAGTGACATCACTGTAGTGACGCCAATCATTTTGGGGAATGACATCATTTTATAGTCACGCTACGGAGCTCCAGGACTCTTATGCGGATGTTTTGGCTCTCAAAGCCTTAGAATTAGAGCACACGTACAAAGCAAACCAATTAATTAACACACACACACACACACACACACCTCTGTGACAGACAAGACAAGTGACATCAATAAACAATGCACTGTTATAATATCTTAAATAAATGTTTTCTTCAGTTTCTTCTTCGTTCTCCTAAAGGTTCTACAGTGAAAACCTACAACAAAGCATTAGAGAAAGAAAAAGACAGACGAATGATGGAAAGATGAATAAACACATTGATATTTCAATAAATTGGTTATATAGAGAGACAGAAAAAAAAGACAGATCAATGGAAAGCTCTACACGCAAACAAATAGACAGGAAGAATGGTAGACAGACAGACAGATTTCTAGACAGACAGCTAAAAACAGGGAGACAGATGGAACAGTCTGCAGATAGAGAGAGTTGCAAAGATGGAAAGATTGACAGATGGAATGATGTGCTGACAGAAAGACGGAGTCAGATGGAGACAGACAGGTATACGGACAAAAGGATGAAATGATCAGCACTGAGACACACAGACAGATCTACAGACAGACAGATGGAACGGTCTGCAGATAGAGAAAGAGAGTTGAAAAGATACAGTGGATATGCAGAACGGTGGAAAGATTGAATGATGGAATGATGCGCTGACAGAGAGACGGATACAGGTGGAGACAGACAGAAAGATGGCATGATCAACGCACACAGACTGAGACGGATACAGATATACGGACAGAAGGATGGAATGATCACGGCAGACACAGACAGTATGAAGGATCTACAGACAGACAGGGACAAATATGTGTACAGAAAGACGCATAGAGAGAAGGATCTATAAAAACAGACAGACAAAATAGTATACTAAATAAACTCTCTCTCTCTGTCTGTCTGTCTGTCTCTCTGTGTGCGTGTACATCTCTCTCATCCTCCGCAGACTCCTCCCTCTCCTCCCGGTATTCACACCTCCCCCCACCCCACCCCCCCTCCTCTCTATGCTCAGCTCGGTGTGCGTGTCTTCGTTCCGAGGGCGCAAGGCGGGCAACCAGTCGTCCAACAAGGCATGCGGGAGCGCCGACATGCCGTGCCCGGCGGACAGCGAGCGCATCGTGATCAACTGCGGCGGCGTGCGGCACGAGACTTACCGCAGCACGCTGCGCACGCTGCCCGGCACGCGCCTCGCCTGGCTCACCGAGCCCGACGCGCCCAGCAACTTCGACTACGACGCGGCGGCCGACGAGTTCTTCTTCGACCGCCACCCGGCGGTGTTCGCCTTCGTGCTCAACTACTACCGCACCGGGAAGCTGCACTGCCCGGGGGACGTGTGCGGCCCGCTGTTCGAGGAGGAGCTCGCCTTCTGGGGCATCGACGAGACCGACGTGGAGGCGTGCTGCTGGATGAACTACCGGCAGCACCGCGACGCCGAGGAGGCGCTCGACAGCTTCGAGACGCCCGAGCCGGACCCGCCGGACGATGACGCGGCGCTCGCGGGGGGACCGGACGGAGACCTGCGGCGTCTCTGCCTGCACGAGGACGGCCGCAAAGTGGGCTGGTGGCGCGTGTGGCAGCCGAAAATCTGGGCGCTTTTCGAGGACCCTTACTCGTCTAAAAACGCGCGGGTGAGTGTTCACGGAGTGTCACACGAAACGCCGCACATCTGCTCTGGGTTTTTTTGGGGGGGTTCAACCGCCTGCGTTCATGTTTAATATTCCATCCTAAACGAAATGACACTCGCTCGTGCACGTGTGTGTGTGTTCGTTCGCGCGCGCACAGGTGATGTATCCGATGCAGGTGTAAACGCGCGTGTCCATGTTTATTGACAAACACGACGTCTTAATTAACTCAATTGATTACAGATCAATGACTCCACTCACTGAATTGTTGCTGTTTACGTAATCAGTGATACATTTAAACATCAAAGCTGTTATAAATCAATAGTCTGATCATGTTCTTTACAGGTGTTTGAATGTTACATTGTTGCTGTTTTTGTTCCTAGTGGACACGATGAGTAATGCAATTAAACGTCAAAGCTGTTATTAATTAATGATCTCATCATGTTCTTTATAATTGTTTGAAAAAAGTTTCGAAGCTTAATGACGGTCGCCGCGTTACTTTAGGTGCTCTCCGCTATGGCTTAAATAGACAGATAAATACTGTAAATAAATAAAAACTATTGTCACATGTGAGCACATAAACCAACCTTTTTGAGATGATCGTGCATTATGGTGCAGCAAGGATGAGAATAGTGTTCGTCGTGATTTCGTGAATTGAGATTGTGAATTGGTGTAATCGATTTAGACACTGGATGCGTTCATTTTTATGGCATGAATAAGGACTTCTCTTGCTGCTACTTGCTTCTGCTCACTTGTCATATCATGATGGGTTGTAGGTGTTTAGTTGTAGGCATTAGGACGGGTCAGGGGGAGCTCAGTGGTTAAGGCATTGGAGTAGTGATCAGAAGGTCCCAGGTTCAAACCCCAGTACCATCAAGTTGCCACTGTTGGACCCTTGAGCAAGGCCCTTAACTCCTTAACTGCTCAAATGTGTAATGACATTAAAATGTAAGTTGCTCTGGTGTTTGCTAAATGCCGTAAATGAAGGGATTATATTACATTCTGTCTGACAAAAAAAAAAGAAAAAAGATGATGATTCTGAGGAGTCGATAACAAAGTTGCTCACATTCTTAGTCAGTCCTCCGGCGTAACTTCAAACTTTAAAAAGTTACGAGTTCGTACCAGTGTGTAAGACAAAGCTACACACAGGCCTCGTTATATCCAGAGGTATCGAGTCGACAAAACTCCCCAGGTGTGCGAGAAGCGATTAGACACCCATAGTTAACTATATCATGTTGTCGTTATTTATTTGTTTATTTCGTTTCTGATTGGACTAGACCCCTTTTTTAATGTGTTTGCTAAAGTTAACAGTATTCTAATAAATTTTTTATTAAAATGTAAAAAACATCAGAGTCATACCAACATCTTCTGAAAGATTTATTTGTGCTGTTTGAAGATGGGACAACCCTCTCATTATACGCCTAGACGAGATTTTGCTTTTAAAGCCGCTAAAGGAAAGTCAGCATATATTAATAACATATTCATAGTTAATAACTAAACCTTACTTCATTACTTCAAAATGGAACACGTTCTGGTGTTAGTACTTTTTGAATGTCTGTTTAGACCTAAAAAAAAAAAAAACAAGAGCACACCAAGTTCTGCTTCAGCTTGGATGTTTTCGTTAATGCGGTCAGTTGCGTGAGACTGATTCTGCACAACGACGCCCCCTAAATTCGATCTCCATCCAGGCTGATATTTTTCAGACACTGAAATGAACAATTTATTATTTATTTTTTAATGAGAATCTTTAATCTTTAAAATTCAGCATATCCCGGTCCAAACTAATCCTAGACCATCATAAAAATAAATAAATAAATAAATAAATAAATAAACCCACACATCAGTGAATCCGTAGTCGGGATCTGCACCGGAGGAACGCGTCTCCGTCGCGGTTATGTCATTCACAGGTCAATACTCGCTCCTGCAGCTTCCGCCTGGGAGATTTACAACTCGACGCAGAACACAAAGACGCCCGCGGTTACATGCGCGTGATCAGTCCGTGTGAGCGTGGGACCACATGCAGCGCCGTAACCTAGTTAAAGCATTCTGAGACCTAGTGAGAAGAAAAAACACGAGACGTTTGGACGCTGGAGAGGTAGGTCAAGGTTGAAAGAGTCGGAGGGAGATTTAAAGCGGGACGGCGGGATTTACCGTTCGGACGGGCAGTAAAAACGTTTACGAGCAGAGCAATGATCAGCCGTGTCGTTCAAGCCAGCCAGCACCGACCTTCTCGCTCTGTCTCTCTCCCTCACACACACACACACACACACACACACACACACATGCTGATTTTACTGCAGTGAAAAGACAGAATGTGTGAGAGAGAGAGAGAGAGAGAGACGGAGTGAGAGCTACAGATCAGGAGAGAGTGAGGGCTGAAGGAGGACAGGAGCAAGAGGAGAAGCGATTGCTCGTCTCATCACGTCCAGCTACAAGCAGTCCGCTCTACCTTCCAGCATCGTGTACCGACTGATCGGGTATTGATTATGCGCCGTGTGTCTCTCAGCGGCAGCCAGATCTCTCTCTCTCTCTCTCTCTCTCTCTCTCACACACACACACACACTCACACTCAGACATGCATACAAATAAAGTCGACTCTACTGCTGACTCCACTGTAACTGATCCTCCTCTGCAACACACACAAACACGTACACTGATACTTCTGAAGGTTATGATAACCGAGTTTTTAATTTTCTGCTGTCAATATTTATAACACACAAGAATTTGCTGCAAATAACAGCAAGAATCGAGTGAAATCTGGGACGCATCCATGTGTGTGTGTGTGTGTGTGTGTATGTGTATGTATGTGTGTGTGTGTGTGTATATGTGTGTATGTGTGTGTGTGTGTGTGCGCGCGTGTGCCACACAGATACCTTCTCTCATTTCAGACACTGTTTACAATCATATTAGAGTGAAAAGTGATCCATATTCGATCTTACTCCTGTACATCTTTCATGAAAACACAGGAAAAAAAAAAAAAGACTAAACTTGTTAGTATTAAACTGTAATACGTTATCAATTATGACCGAGTCGCATTCCACAAGAGAAGGGAGCATCTTGACGAATGTGAAGTGGACGTGTTCAAAATACACAATTGTTATTAATTGTTAATAATTAATACAGGCTGATTGCTTAAGCATTTGCTATTAAGCATCGGTAGATCACATGACCATGAAGTTGGAATTTTACATTCAGAAAAAATCCATTTGCGTTTTTTTAATCCAGATTTTTTTCGAATATTTTGTTGAATACCACTGTGTTTAACAAAGTGATCCCTCCGTTTCTCTCTCTCTCACTCTCTCACACACTCAGTCTATTTACACATGCTGAACACACTCTGTTACCTTTACACTTTATTAAACTTGTGAAACACTTGATCATAGTTGTGTATTCGCACCTCTCGGTGAAGGTCGCGTCCGTGTGTCCTCCGTGTTCGGTGTTTGCTGAGTAGTAGCTCTGAGGCAGATGGAAATGCATCTCGGCGGTTAGTTTTTGGCCCGAGCATTGCTTCCATCAACAGTTCTCATTTCAGCTCGACAACGGCGGACTTCCTGGACTTTATATATAGCAGGCATATTAGCCACATCTCTTTGGGCAGGGTTTTGAGTGACACCAGGTTCTTTTTTTTTTTTTTTTTTTTTTTTTTGTAAAGGACGTATTAGCAGGGCCCAGGCAAAGCTACACATTTGAAACGAAAACACACACACGCACAAAACATTTTCATATGCAGCAGGAGAAACATGAGCCGACCAGGATCGGTAAAGCTGTAGTGTGGTCGGTTCATTAGGAAAAGAAGAACCGATTAGAGATCAGTCACGCTTCATTATAGGAGGGAGGAAAAGAGCTGATCTGAGATCAGCCACGCTTTAATATACACAATATATTACACGCTTTAATATACACAATATGGTTAAGAAAAGTAGAATCAAGTGATTCTTAAGGTGAGATCAGATCATCAGGGAAAGCACGAACTGATTACACATAATAATAAAAAAAAAAAGAAAGAAGCTTAAATAAAAAACTATTTTTTATCACAAGGTGTGAACTGATCAGAGATCAGTCGTGCTATTATACCCCATGCTTTCATTCTTGGGAAGAAATAAAAGCTTATCTAAAAACAATTTTATAACATGAGGTCAGTTGTATTATTGTTATTATTATATGTGAGAAGAGCTGATCAGGGATCAGATAACAAAGTGATCAAAGATAATTTATGCCTGATTGTACCCTGTACCCTGTTTTTTCATTCTCTGAAGAAAGAAGAGCTTATCCAGAGATCAGTTCATTAGGAAAAATACAGGAGATGGTCAGAGATCAGTTAAGTGGGAAAAGGTAATGAACCGAACAGAAATTAGTAATGCTTGATTTATATAAAGAAGAACTGATTCTAGAACAGTCAGCGAACAGGTCAGTTTGTTAGGAACGCCTGAAGAGTTGAACAGAGATCAGTGAATTGGGCAAAGTGATCAGAAATCAGTTATGCTTAATTATACCCCATTCTCATTGTCTGACTAAAGAAGCACTGATTCAAGAACACAGGGTGAGATCTGTTAAGTTGTTAAATCAAGAGAGATGGTCAGAGGTGAGTTTGAGAACAAGTCATTCGAAAAAAAATGAATGAACCGATCAGAGGTCATTCTCATGTCATTCTCTGAATAAAGAAATGCTGATCAAAGATAAGTTTTGTACCACAATATGAGATCCGTTTGTTAGGGAAAGCAGTGATAAGTCTTGCTTGATTTTCACCCTGTGGTTTTATTATCCAAAGAAACCAGAGCTGACCTAAGAACAGTTTGAGATGAGAACAATGTTATACAACAAGGTCAGATTTATTTATTGGGAAAAGGCAATTATACTAATTATAACTGCAATGCTTGATTTTAAACCATGCTTTTATTCTCTGAAGATAGAAGAGCAGACAAGAACTCAGGGATCAGTTCATTAGGAAAAAGTAAAACTGATCAGAAATCAGTCATGTTTCATTATCCACATTCATCCTATTTAAAAAAAAAAAAAGAGCTGCCCAAAATCAATTCTGCCTAATTATTGATTGTACCTTTATTTTAGTCGATACGATAAAAAATTGCACTTATGTCCCATTCAGGCTTTGTTATAGCTAATTATTCCAAGCTAGTTTCCATAAGCAGCTCTTTAAGCACGAGGAAAACTTGGCAGATGCAAATGGGACGTCCATCAGTTTCATTACTTCGCCATTAGTGAGTTAATTTTAACCGCAAACGACTTCTGGCAGTGTGTTGGGCACAAATATGACTGCTGGCTACAGGACAAGCTGATGTCAGTAAATCTTTGCTCGCTGATTTGTTGAACCTCCTGTAGAAATCTGGTGTATTGAAAAGATGTGTGGTTTGTTAAATCAAGAAAAATGCCCTCCGAAGGCCTGTGAGTGCCTTCGGGTTTGACCCTGAAAGACAGTGTAATGCATTCAGCATATAACATCTGATTCCGGATCAGTGTCTTGTCTCTCTTACTGTATGTGTGGAATGGCACCTGAGTTCAGGTCCCACGCATATCAAAATGACCAATATAATAATGAAATGTGTGGGTGTGTGTCCTGCTTTCTAATCCAGATTGTGGTTCAGCTCTAATTCTGCTCAACCTGCTGAGATTATTTTCGGGCCAGTTTTTAGCCTCGAGGCCACACACACACACACACGCAGTCATGGCCAATCACGTCACAGCCTGTCCGTTCTGCTCAGAAAGATATCTGGTCATAACGCAGCATGCCTGCTCTCTTCAAAGCCTTAGCCAATCAATCTTATTTCCTGTCTTCAGGGCCTCGGCCTATCAGAGCGAGGGCGTGGCCAATCCTTGTGATTTTAAGCAACTTGAACAGGAGAGGATGCTGTCGTTTCCGACGCTATTGTGCGAGGTCACACAACTTGAGTTTTAAACCAGAAGACATAGATTATTATAATTATTATTTTTAAATATAAATTTTTTTTTTTTTTAAAGGGGTCTGTAGTGTCAGATCTTACCTCCCAGCATCCGCGGTATAACACGACTCTAAACGAAAAGAAAGTTGTTTACATAACATTGCTTAATTTAACACACACACACTCTCACACACCCACACACCTTGGTTGCCACCACTTATTCTAGAAATCAGGAAACTTGCATTTTGTCTTTCTCTGAAACAGGTGTGTGTGCGAGTGTGTGAGTGCATTGGTGTGTGTGTGTGTGTTGGCTCATTTGGGAACCTGATCTGGGGGGGGCTGCAAGGTAATTTCATCTCTGATGTGATTGATATTTCCTGTAGCGATGAGATCATGTACTGCTGAGCAGCATCTCAAAGGCGACATCACGCCCTGCTGTCTGTCGAATCCTGATGATCTCGCTCTCTTTATCTCTCCCACACACAAACACACACACATACACATACACACACTCTGGGGAAGCAGGAAGCACTGATTACCCTGGTTACCTTTTGATTTACCATTTCTCTTAAATGACTTTAACAAAACGTTCTTGAATACAGATTTTACAATGCTGTAAAAGTGCTGCGTCATCATCAGAAAACAAAAAAACGGTCGACAGAACAGGTGGTAAGGAAGAACTGGGACTAGGACTTGTTAAGGATTTAAATGATGCTATTCAAAGTTTGGGATGTGTGTATGTAACCAGTCTATCCAGAACGTATTCAAAATCTCTAATGCTGGGCCTCCGAGTGGCGCAGTGGGCTAAAGCACTCGCCCTATCATCTGGGATCGCAGGTTCGAATCCCGGTGATGCTGTTTTCCTCTCACAGCCGGAGGCAC
>JAQMYL010000033.1:3834516-3842016 GCA_030014365.1 Clarias pachynema | reverse complement strand
TCACCTTTTCCCTTTTTTCTTCCCTTATCTCTTTCTTCTCTTATGACTCTTTCTTGTTTCCACCCTTTACTTTTTCTTACCTTTTTCTTACCTCCTTTTTCTGTCTCTCATTCATTTCTCTTCTATTCTTAGTTCCTTTTCTAAACTCCCTTCCTTTTTTCCCATCTTTCCTTCTTTTCTTTTTCTACATTACATTATATTTTCTTCATTTTGTCTTTTCATTTTGTTCCATTTGCCTTCCTTCCTTCCTTCCTTTTATTTTTTCTACTTGACAGTAAGTCATATAGAATGAAATCCCTAGAACTTCCTTCAGGATCAATAAAGTATCTATCTATCTATCTATCTATCTATCTATCTATCTATCTATCTATCTATCTATCTATCTGTCTATCTATCTATCCATCTATCTGTCTGTCTGTCTGTCTGTCTGTGCAGTTCCACAGCTATAATGTATTAATTATATAAATTATATGAAATCTGTATACAGACACCATAACCAATTTCTGCACTCTGATTGTTCAGACTTTTGCTATTTACAGTTCTAACATTCAGTGCAAGTCATTGTTGAAAGCAAACAGATCTTGCTGCAGGTCTCTGTTCACACTCCACTGGTCCTCTAGAGCATCAGAGATGTGTATTTCGTGACTCAGCAAAATGTTTCATCCATGGCGGTGAACTAGTAATGCCAACCTGCACATGTGGTGCATCGTGGGTGCTCTGGCATCGTAGCACCTTCCTCTCCGCCTCCAGCGTTTCTCGCCAAGCCTTGTCAAGCCTCGTCTTGCTTCTGACCTGGTTTACTTTGTGGCTTTCACTCTCTTTGGAGGCTCCACAACCTATGAAAAACATATAATGCAAATATACAACTTTTTAACAATATAATTATAATTTGTCAGCATGGTGGTCTTCACTGGTGTCAACATGTTTGCGTGGAATTAAAAATGGATGGATGGTTAGACGCGTGGATGGACTGTAAAAAAACTAAATAAATAAAAAATTGAACTACAATATCAGGTGACACCGGGCCATACAGTTACACCATTTTAATTTCAGCTGTAACCATGACAGGAAGAGGGCAGCGCAAAATCGATTGGCTTCCTCAAGTCTCTGAGCGATGGACCGGAGCCAGAAAGCAACTCAAGTTAAAAGCCTCGAAACCTTGCGCCTGCGGAACCCAGCCTGGGTGTCTTTATTCAATTATTCACTATGTTTATTGAATAATCTTTTGCTCTTCACTAGCCGTGCTGAACAGAAGTTAGAATGAAAGGAATTTTAAAACCTCAACGTTGACTCCAAGCCACCATTGCTTGCTACACCAAGGTTTCACCCTACATGTAGGTGGTCCAACTTTTAAAAAATGTAAAAATAAAATACGCTAACAGGTTTTAATAATGGACCCCAAGTCAGGGAGTCCTTTTGTGGCTCTTCACTAATTCTGCCTTTATGTCATTTTTGGTCTACAGGAATGTATCTGCTTTAGAGCAGAAGGTTGTTTTTTTCTGGATTATGGGGCATTTGATATATTTGAATGCCGTTTACGAGTCAAGAAGAGGTCCAGAGAAATGGTATCAGGTGCTGTTAAAATGCTAGGCTGGGGTCCGCTCTTTTCCTTCCTTTACAGTACCAAACTCATCCCGGTGCATCCCAAATTGGGTGTGTACGCCAAATAATGTGATTGATTCAATTCGCCATGTTACTTCCTGCCACTTTTGGAGTGCCAATAAAAAGGTTGTTATGATCAGTGGAGGGCATGGAATGTATTAATGTTATATCAAACTAACCTTTTATTGAACTGGAGCACTGTAAATAGATCACCTCGTGGTCCCTATGGTGCAAGTGATGACAGGTCATACATACAAAAAGTGATGGTTAGAGGCAAACAGCACCTAGCATCTACCACTTTGCACAAATGTGATGTTGGGATTTGCACAAGCAGTCCACTGGTCAGAAGGAATTATTCCATGTGAATGCAAATCTCTGATTATGAGCCCTGACCCCCCAAAAATTTGTCAAGAATGGGTGCAAGTATTTTGAACACACTATGATCAATTTGGAAATGAAAGTTATCCTACCCTGCATGTCTTTGAACTGTGAGAGGAAACCGGAGTACCCAGAGGAAACCCACCAAGCACGGGAAGAACATGCAAACTCCATGCAGACACACCTAAGACTGTGATCAGCCCCTCAACCCTGGAGGTGCGAGGCTACAGTCCTAACTCAAATGAGCTTACATCTAATTAATGCCAGGCAGCATTAATTAAAAGAAAAAAAGAAAAAAAATTAATGTAGATTAAAAAAAGTTCTAAAGTCAGCTCTAATGCCATTTCTCAGAATTCAGGCAGCTTGTGATCTCTGACGTGAATCCAGCGGACGCTTTGTAACTCTACTCCTCCCATTGTCGGAAACGCTTCCCTTTCCATCAAACACTCGCTGATGTAATCGTTGCTTGATTTGGCCTGCATGTCTCATTTTTCCTCCATGTCTCTATGTTTCTTTGTCTTCATCTTGGGTTCGTACATTGATTTCCAGAAACGTCGACATTTTTAGGGAAAATCAACTTCCAGGCAAACTGTTAGACTCATGAGTAAATGCCATCAAGCTTTTTTTTTTTCTTTTCTTTTCTTTTTTTTCAGGCAGATGGACGTCAAGATGCATTATAGCTAAGTGGATTATAATGTAATGAAATAGCGCTCCTTACATCGCACTATTTCTGCTGAGAACATTTGTATCACGCAAAGCATGTGTTACCTCGGGCGGTAGCGAAGTAATGATCTTGGCTTTAAAAACGATCTTGGCTCAGAAAAAAAAGGAGACGTGATGTCATATGTACTTATATTTTTAAAGTAACGAGGCAGGCGTTGCGGTATCCGCGCGCCGGATATAGCGCATTAGAACGAGCAGATTCTGTTTCTTCGGCATGGAAGGCGAAGAACTTCTGAAAGGCTCAGATAAAGTCAATTTAAGAATGGCTCCATATCCCAATCGATATCGCTCCTCACTTCCAGTCTAATCTCACACACACACATGCTTCCAGTTTAATGCGAATTAGCGGCTAAGTAAAATCGCAGTGCTAAACCTTGACGGCCGCGCGCGCGTAAACCGAGAGGGGCTTCTGTCTGAAAGGCTCAACGTTACAACAACGTGTGTATGACTCACTCGCTCACTCACAAACCCACTTTAAGCATGCTAGCTTTCTGGTACCTGATGTTGTGGAGCCATTTCAGAGAGAGTGAGGGAGAGGGGGATTAGAAAAGAAGAGAAGTAGATGCGAGAGGGGAAAAAGGGGGATCTCAGTCGCAGCAGATTGTACGGTAAGTAGGTCAGGCTGAAGATGGAGAGACATGGAGGGAGCGAGACAGGGATAGAGAGCCACATGACGGAAACTGTATACCTTTATGCCTTGTTACTCCCACTATCCTGAAGTTCTTTTCCAATAAATGTGTACCAGCAAATGTTTTTATTATTATTATTATTAATAATAATAATAATAATAATAATCTTCTGTTATAACCTGACTTAGAGCAGTCAGAATTTAGCATCCTTGTGGTGTAAAATCTAAATTATAAATGCTTTAAAAAATAAGGTATCATCACTTGCTTGCTCAAGAAGGAAAAGAAGAGAAAGAAGAGATGGAAGGGTTGTGTGAGATCGTAGGAGAGGGAATGGCAGGTAAGAAACCAAGCAAGTCTTAATAGGACAGAAAAAAAAGCTCTCAGCTGCTTGACTTGTGCGTCTTATTCACATGAGTGGTTCAGAATATGTGTGAGTGTGTATGTGTGTGTGTGTCTAAATTTGGGTCTTTATAGATGTGTGTGTGTGTGCGTAGATGCAGTGCAGGTTTTTTATTCCCTTTCCCCTTCTTTGTATCCAGCACTCTCCCCACTCTCTCTGCCTCAACCACATCCTCTTTCTCTCCGTCTGATTTATTATTTATCCGTCAGTGCTTAGTGAGTAAAACTATCCCGCTCTCCCTTGGCGTGCACATGAACATGTAAGAAACGAATGCATCAATAGCCGCGATCGCATTCCTGTCTTCCCGTCGTTGCTTTTATTGCCTCTGTATTTAGAGCCGAGACGTGATGAATCATGTTCATCTTACGGAGATTAAAGGATGTACGCGAATCAGAATACGTTGTTTGAAAGACAGCCATGACTCTGATACTTTTTTTATTGTACTGTTAACAGGATCTCGGACATCTGAAGTCGAATAAAGAGTGCGTAAAAGAAATGTACATTCGTTAATCCTTAGTGAGTGCCTGGTCACACTTTTTGCTCACGATCTACAAAGATGGTATGACTGAAGCATTTAGACCAGTTTACACATTTAGACCAAAAATAGGTCCAAAAATAAAAAAGAAATTATTTTTTTATTTGTATTCTGATTGGTTAGAAGATGTTGATTAATTTCGCAAGGAGATTTATATCTATGCACTATTGCATTGTTCTAATAAATAAATCAACTCCGTAGTAACTACTGATGATAATAGCTGATATGGTGACTTTCTCTGTGATAAGAGAGACTTCTTTTTTTGGAAGGAGTCTCCAGTGTCGAAGTAACAAAGTAAAGTTCTTACTTTAAGTTAAGGAACATAATGAGGTAAAAAAAATAAAAATAGACAGGAATCATTTAGATCCTGCATTAGAATTAAGAGCTTTACTGATGAATGCCAGACAAAGGCACATGGAGTGACTCGCTTCGATTGATTACTAACCTTTAATGCTTTCTGGAAATAAACAACCTCATACCACCTGCACTTTTAATTTCAGTCATCCAATCCACCAAGTCCGAAAATCGAACAGGAGGCTGTCCTGAAATTTGATTCCACTCTAGCGAGACTCTTGGGTCTATCACATAAGGATATGAGTCGTGCATTAGTAATTTGGTCATACAATAAACACAAGTTTGTACTTTTCCAAGGCTATAACGTTACCTCTGACTGAGACTGGAGACTCCTTTCAAAAAGGCCCTCTTCATTTGGGTTATGTAAAGTGCTTGTGTATGATGTTACTGTTGAAACAATAAGAATTGATGCAATAATAACTGCAGCTGGAATAACTGTCAGAGCTGCTGGTATAGAACATTTCATTTACTGACCAATCAAAAACAAGTATTTTAAACACCGTGCTACACGGTATATTGTAACATTAAATATACAGTATACAAAATGAGGCTGAAATCAAGATATGCATGATTTATTTGACAACCTCAAGGTGACACTGCCTTCTTTCTTCTGTCTTTTTTTCCTTCTCTGAAGTACGTGGCATTCGGTTCGCTCCTCTTCATCCTCATCTCCATCTCAACGTTCTGCATGGAGACGCACGAGGCGTTCAACACCATCTACAACCGGACTGAGATTGTGACGGTGGGTAATGTGACTCGTGAAGAGGTCTTCACCGAAGTGGTAACGGACAGTTGGCTGACATACGTAGAGGGCGTGTGCGTCATATGGTTCACCTTTGAAGTGTTTACACGTGTCGTATTTTGCCCGGACAAGGCCGAGTTCTTCAAGAGTCTGCTGAACATCATTGACTTTGTGGCCATCCTGCCGTTCTACCTGGAGGTTGGTCTGAGCGGCCTCTCTTCCAAGGCGGCCAAGGACGTGCTGGGCTTTCTCCGCGTGGTCCGATTTGTCCGTATCCTGAGGATCTTCAAGCTCACGCGGCATTTCGTCGGACTCCGTGTCCTAGGCCATACGCTTCGCGCCAGCACCAATGAGTTTCTCCTGCTCATCATCTTCCTCGCTCTCGGAGTGCTCATATTCGCCACCATGATCTACTATGCTGAGCGTATCGGCGCCAGCCCTGATGACCCCACGGCCAGTATCCACACAAGTTTCAAGAACATCCCCATCGGTTTCTGGTGGGCCGTGGTCACCATGACGACACTGGGATATGGTGATATGTATCCTAAGACGTGGTCGGGCATGTTGGTTGGTGCTCTGTGCGCCCTAGCCGGTGTGCTCACCATCGCTATGCCTGTGCCCGTCATCGTCAACAACTTCGGCATGTACTACTCCCTGGCTATGGCCAAGCAGAAGCTGCCCAAGAAGAAGAATAAACACATCCCACGAGCTCCACAGCCCGGCTCGCCCAACTACTGCAAGCCTGATGCCCTGGCCATGGCCACCGCCTCGCCTCAGAGGATCCTGGGTAACGTTCTAGGAGGGGTCATGGGATCCGGCGGCCTCACTGCAGACTGTCCTCTGGCTCAGGAGGAGATCATAGAAATAAACAGAGGTAAGGAATAATCTTTTAAGTTTGATCTTTTTTTTAATTCAGAAATTTACTTTGGAAATTAACTTTAGGGCACGCCTCTTGCAAAAGTCTGATCTTTGTGTTCTGAGGATGGAAGAGTTCAGCTTCATGAGGACCTGCGATGTTCCAACCTTAAACCTCACCACGTGTTTTTTTTTTTTTTTTCAATTGATACCAATGTGTTTAAGATCACAACAAGTCTGTTTAAGATCCTGAACAACCCGAGAGAGGTTTGATCTAATGTGATTGTTAACTATATTACATTGGTTTGTTGCTCCAAACATGCTGTGGCTGAAAAACTAAATTGAGAATAAAAGGACAGTGTATAATTGTTGCTTTAATGATACCCCAGAACCTTGTTCATAAGTGCATAAGAGTAGAGGAAATGGAGTTTATAATTCAATTTTGCCATTTTAAACTGCTGAATCGTTAATTTTTCAGGGTAACCAACAGACCACTGGGGAAAAACAATGCAGACTATTTAAGCGCACTTAAAGCACACTTCAGTGTTTTCTCTTTTTTTTTTTTCCTCCATTATAAATGATTTCATATTTACAATCAACTAGTGAGTCCATATGAGCCCAAAGCATTCCATCTGCCGGGCACACACACACACATACACACACACACACACACATATTCATTCATTTTTTTTGTACACAGCTCCACAACTGAAAATCCCAGGAGGCTTTTAGCTCATAGGCATTTCAGAATCAGTCTTACATAAACATCGCACTGTTAAAACCAGGTGTGCTGTCTGTGGCTCCGTAATGAATCATTCTTAATGGTCAGCCATTTTAAGTTCCCCGTAATTTAATTTACAATTATTTTTAACCCTAAGTTTTAAACCTCCTCTTTTTGTTCTTTAATAAATTATGATATAACTTAATTCAACTTTTAAATTGATTATGGAAACAGCGAAACAGAGAAAGTTAGAAATATTCAGTCGGGTTGCGTACCTTCACCTTCTTAGTTTAAGGCACTTTTATTCAAATGCTTAGAATCACCTCACAGGTTGGTGGAGGAGTTTCAATAGTGTCGGGGATAGAAAGGGATAGAAATGCAGAATGAAGAAGCAAATACACAATTTTTTCCTTCTTTGTCAAACGCAAAATGTTACATAAAACAAGACTTAAACAAACATACAATCATGTAATTTGGGAGCATGAATATACAGGGTGGGCCATTTATATGGATACACCTTAATAAAATGGGAATGGTTGGTGATATTAACTTCCTGTTTGT
>JAQMYL010000033.1:3809070-3830534 GCA_030014365.1 Clarias pachynema | reverse complement strand
TGTAAACAAAGCGGGGACCTATTTTAAACAAAGCAGGGACCTATCTTAATCAAAGCGGGGACCTATTGTAAACAAAGTGGGCACCTATTATAAACAAAGCTAGGAAATATTGTAAAAAAAAAAAAAAGAAAAGAAGGAACTTATTGAAAACAAATCATGGACCTATTGTAAACAAAGCAGGAACCTTTTGCACCTACTGAACCTATTTTAAACAAAGTGGGAACCTTTTGTAAACAAACCAGAGACGTATGGTGATTCATAACAGCATGTGAGAATTTCATTTCCAAAATGTCAGCACTGTGCTGTTGAATCTCCAATAACATACTATAAAATTGAACACCTTTCCTAAGCATCAGAAGTCAGTTGATACAGGAAATTTTAGTCTGAAGAGCACAGTCTTTTCCATTCCATCCATGCTAGTTGGCAAACATGGCACATTCATATTACTTTACAAACCCTCAGCTTTTAGCTTATCTAAAATCTGTCTATCTAATACCAGATGCCAAAGTCATAAAGTTACTGAGGACACATTCAGCTAGATAATTTTGTTCAATCTAATAAGGTTATGGCATCTCTTTGGGCAGCACATCGGCTTTTAGTGGCTCAACATCCTTGATGGTTGAAGAACATTGCATGCCGTTAATTTTACTGGTCGTTGCAGGCCAGACCACTGCTTAGCTCTATTTATCTAGTAACAAAACACCAGGCTATAAGGATAGAGTAGAGTTACACCATTTGAAAGTGTTACTTTTCTCTTTTAACGGTAACCAGTGGTTATACATTTGGTTATAACATTTTAGCTATCAATGTCATTCTTCGTTCACAATAACAAGATCAAATCGTAGCTACTTGGCTCCTTTTGCAAACAGGCAATATGTGGATGTCTTTTTGGAAACCATGATGACTGACAACAACTAACAACTGAAGTAGCATATTTACCATAAAACCCCTAACAAACAGCAACTAGTGTATCATTACACTAGTGTTTCCCATTTAAAAAAAAACCCTAAAAAATTGACCAGTTAACATAAGCAGGACACCTATTCTAAAAACTCTGCTAGAAAAAATAAAAAAATGTCTTATAGTCCAGAAAATACATCCGAGACACAGGGACATAATGACAGATACACACATAAACACACACATGCATTGTGTGAACATACATGTCCATGTGTTCATGTGTGTTTGTTTCCCCTGCAGTATTAGTACAGTGTATTTCTCTATTTGTGTATACTTTATATGAGTGTATATGTGTGTGTTCAGTTTAGGAACTAAGTTAAAGAGTTAAGGGTAGGTTTTACACACATTCTGCTTCCGTCCATACAACGTTCAAGCTTTTCCAACCTGGTCATAAGACTAATCTCTCCATAGATTCCCATCTACAGTACAATTGGCTAGAATTATCTCATATTTGGAAAAAAATTAATAGTATTTATATTTTGCCAGTGTGCTGCCCAGTCCCATGTACTGGTTATCCAGAAATTTGGTTGTAATAATTAATGTAATAACAGTTTAAAAAATAATTATAGCTAATGGAAAATAATAATGTATGGCTGGGTAGTTAGTTCATGTAGACATAAGGACTTCTCCGACATTCCCGGCCTGTTGGCCAAATTGGGACTAAATTGAATTTCTTGACGGTTCTTGGTCGAACGACCATGTGACATCATCTGCAAATTACCTACACAATAACTATAAAATGGTACAACTCCACTACGACCCGACACAAACTTGTCTTTGAACATACACTATTTCCCTACAAAGTACCTACTACTCTAAGTACCTCACAATTTCCTATGAATTGTCAAGACTTGTCAAGAGCTGCTCATCTGTTAAGTACCCGTATGTTGGATACAGTAGCTGTGATTACAGTATTAAAGCATACTGTTTAGTAGTTTGGTGCACAGACTTGGATTTTAGCAGACTTTCACAAGACAACGTTCTTCCCGATCCTGGAGGAGGAATGATTCAATTCAATTACGGTTCATTATGAACAGATGCAAACTACCTTCGAATCTGCTAACTTCCAAAAATACCACTACAGTTCAGTTTTTGAATAACGTCTGAACTAGTAAACATAGCTACTAACTTAAAGCGAACTTTACTTTGGTAAAAGTAAATAACAAAGAAGTTTATTTTTCTTTGTGGTTGTTGAATCTACTTGGCCACTGACCGACTAGAAATTAAAAACAAATAACATGGATAAGAAACATGCATGTCCCAAGCATTTGGGCAATACGTTACTTGTTTTTAAGAAAGTATTAAAAGAAATTCTCTGTCCACTGAGACTCTTCAGAGGGTTTGGGGTGTCCTTCATAGACGGCAAGACATCTTTTGCCAAATGACGTTAGCATAGCACACCTGACCGCCGGGCTTAATAGTCATCACTCATGATGATTCAGATTAATTCCCACTAGTTAATTACCTACATTTTATTCGAAAGTGATTGAAAATAGTAAAGCAATTAGCTGTAATACTCCAGATTCCAGAGAAACATCGTAATGAATGTGTAGCATTTAAAGCAGAACATGTGAAAACTTACCCTACACTCTCGGTATGTACCAGTGCAGTAGGCCTTACCCGCGTGCGTGTGTGTGTGTGAGTGTGTGTGTGTTGCACTGTTTGGGTTCACATTTGAATACGAGTCACATGAAAGAACACAAGAACAACAAGTCAACTAAATATGTATCTAAATTATTCCTGTGTGTGTGTGTGTGTGTGTGTGTGTGTGTGTCCTCGGTGTTATCTCACACCCTCTGTATTGTCTCTCTCTTCAGGTTGTGTCATATCACGCGTTTGTATGTGGGCTTCTTCATTCTACTTGCTGTTTTAGTGTTACCCTGTCTTCTCTGCGCCGTGTGTGTCTGTGTGTGTGTGTGTCTGTGTGTGTGTGTTTGTGTTTCGTGATGTGGCTTATCTTCTTCTTAATGTGTATTCCTGTTCTGTCCACTTGTGTGACTTTCAGCCCTGGCTTGGGGCAAGAGTCCCACCAGGATTAAAGGTCAAAAGGTCAAAATGAGGTCAGAGTGAGGTTGTGTGAGTGAAATGATACCTCTAAGGCTTCACACACACAACCTCACTACTTCAGTTCTGTGTGTCTGTGTGTGTGTCTGTGTGTGTGGTCATGGACAGGTGTGTGTGTCAGGTTTGTTTTGAATTGAGTAAGTGTGCGGTGTGGACACACACTGACGTGTGGCTGACTGATTGACAGACAGACACAGGGACATTTGGACAGACTCTCAGACAGACTGACAGGGAAGGTAAGAACGAGTCTCCTGAACCCGCAATGTCCTAATAAACCCTAAAGCCCTACACACTAAACCCTAATGCCTAACCTGCTGAGCAGCAGCATTGTAGTGTAGATAAACCAGATACGTAATGCTCTCTTATCTCACTGTAACATCCAGAGCAAGTTTAAACATGTACATAAACACATGACTATAAACCTATTGACTATCATTATGAAGACCATCATTAAAGATATTAATGATGGACAATAATGATTAACCAAAATCTAACCCTACCCTTAACCTCACTAACCATAAGAAAACATTTAGTCTTTTTTCTAATAAAAGCTACAATTTTGTTGTGTTGAAAAAAATCTTCTTCTTTTTCGGGACCAGCCAAATGTCCCCACAAAGATAAGAGTGTGGCCCCCACAAGTAAAACTACAGTACTTATATTCACCAAAAATATACCCACACACAAACACAAACAAGTCTGCTTATAAAATACAATGTGTGTGTGTGTGTGTGTGTGTGTGTGTGTGTGTGTGTGTGTGTGTGTGTGTGTGTGTGTTTTAAACTTGTTTAACTCCTTGTGGGGACCTAAGATTTATATGTTCTTTGACTTGAAACATTTCTCAAAAAATACACTTGTACATGAGCTACATCCTGAATATGTAATTCTCTTGTCCAGGCTGCCGAGGGTACAGATTTTTTCAATGTTAGGACAGCGTGTGTTTATTTTTACTTGTTTAACTCCTTTTTGAGGACCTTTGGATCAATACCTGCTTTGTGAGGACCTAACATTTTCATGTTTTCTGAACTACATGCCATGAAACAGTCAGAACCCTGCGCACCTGGGACACATGATTACATATCCAGGGTGTAGGTCAGGTAAAAATGTTTTTTTTTTTTTTTAATGACAAGACTGATGTCATATAGTGGAAATGTGCAAGGAGGATGTCCCATGTAAACTTCTTAGGTTGCTCTGGGCGTCATTAGCTAATTCATTTCAAACTAAGTACTTTGCCTAGCCATCGGGCACCTCATTTTACTTCAGAAGAATGCTTCTCTGCAGCTGTTTTGTTTCGTTGGAATTTCTCTTTTTTTTTTGACTGATATCAGTTACTCGGTGTTGAGTAAGAGCTTTTTATTTTTTTACTCACCTCGTATTGCCTGAACACATTTTGCCTCACCACATTTTAGCTAGCAAGTGCATTACAGTTATTTCCTCGCCTTGTGCAGATAGTACTGAACTACTTATTCTGAGGTTTAAGTTTAAGATTTTAATTAATGGTTGAATTGGGTTATTTGAATCCTAGGAAAATGCTGATGATCCTTCTGTCTTTATTTTTGCAGTCTTCAATTGCCACCAATAATTGTAGAATATGTCTCTCTCTCACATGCACACACACACACACACACACACACACACACACACACACACACACACACACCCCTTGCTCTGGATATTAGAGTGGTCTGCTCCTGTGTAAGTGCTAATTACATGCTCAACACACAAGTGTGGATGTGTGAGCACATGCGCTTGTGCTGGTTTGCCATTCGGACCCCAGCTGCTTTGCGATTGAATGTATGCAGCTGACTGAAGTAGTAACACAGTGTCCTAGTCTACACCAAGGCCTTTAGTTTGGCTCTGTCTAACATGAGTCCCTCCTCCTCTTCCGTAAAGAATTTCTTCCTTAATCTTCTTCATTCTTTTACAGCTTGGTTTGTGAGTGTTCATGGGTGATTTCTGTATTTCTGTACTTACAGTATAAATTAAGATATATAGAGCTGTATAATCACTGGTGGTTATATAGCTCTATATAGTCCTTTTCGTCTTCCACTCTTCCGCATGATCATCTAAATAGTTTCTGTACATTATTGTATTGTTACTCTAAAATGGTAACAATCTGAAAAATCACAATACTCATATGCAAAACGCAGACCTGACAACCTTGACACATTTTACATAGGAGTTCTGCAGTTTAACATCGTAATATTTGATTATGATCTAACATTTAAAACATTCTCCAAAAGAACTAATTGCGCTCTAGATCTGGAATAATTGACAGCTGCTTAGGAGTTTCGATGGTTGAGGTGTCGTAAAACACTTAAAGTAGTTAAGTAGTACTGCATTCTCCAGACTATAAGACTATAAGTATTTTGCCTTCTAGAAAATGTGGAAACATTTGTAAAAATTGTTGAAGCCTGATTGTTTTATGATAAACCTGCTACTCTAGCAATGATGTTAATTTGCCGCTACATTCATACTATATAATAATAACAACCATATTTCTTCCGAATGAAGTTATAATTTTTACTATCTTGGCTTGCCACTTTTTTTTTTCTTTAAAGCGATGCAACTGGCCACTTGGAAGTTTAAATAAAGTTGGGGTTTGAAATGATTATATTATTTCCAACAACTAATAAATTGTACCACTTTCAGTTGTGTTAAACATGTTCAACAAGAACCGAGCCGAATGCTACTCTTAGCTACTATTCAATACAGTTCAAAATCCACAATCAGCATTTTCATTTATTAGGTGTCAAGATTAACAGGAAAGTTTCCGTCCTAAATTTTAACAAATGGCATGAATGTGTCATAATCATAAGAACTTGTCATAATAATATAGAAAATCCAATTAGTGTTGTTGTGCCATAATAACAAGTATATCTACATGTCATATGTGTCAAAGTAGATATTATTGAGGTGCATTTTAGATCTTGCAGCGACTTATTGTCTGGAAAATATGGTAATTTTTATTTTTAAATATCAAAATTTTTAAGGAATTCATGTTTCAGTACTTTAATGGTTAGATATTGATATCAATTCACACATGCCATTGTTCTTCCTTTCAAATGTTCATCTGCATGACCTTTGACCTCAGCATGACCTGTACTATGTGCCTTCAAATATTAAAACCAGTCATTTAGGGTGTAATATGTATCATAGCATTACTAAAGCTTGTAATCCAGACAGTTTAGGCCGTCTTAAGGTTAGCCTGTTTAACTGTGGCTAGGCTAGCCCACAGAGCCTAACTGAGTGTTTAAGTGGTTTAGAAGACTAAGAGTTTGTTCAAAAGAGCTCTCGTGTTACAAGCTACACCTCTTTACGTGCTAAACACACCACTGCTAGCAGTCTTGATTTGCGTACTGGTCGAGCCCAGATCAATGGAATTTAATTGTGGGTAATACAAACCCTTTCCATATTTAACTGCCTGCAGATCAATACAGACATGTTGCTGGAGCATCTGTAAGTTCCCAGTGTACATATGGCCTTCATAGAAGTGCACAGCCATGACCTAATTATGAACGTGCTCACGAACATTTACATGATGTCTAACCAAATGTCTGTTTTTTTTTTTTTAAATGTATGTATTCAGTATGCTAGGATAATTCAAAGATGAGTGATACATATGAAATAAAATATAAAATAAAATATGGTCAATATTAATGTGCTTCCATAAGCCTAAATTAATTCAGATTGGTAATTACGCTGAGACAGTTTTTTACAATGCTAGTTTCTGATGTAGAACGTTTGTTACAAGTTCATACTTTAGCCAGTGCACGATAAATTAGATTAGTTATATTGTAACTTGACCAATTATGTGTTATTAATTAATTTAGTTGGTAGCTTAACATTTTGTACAATGCTAGGTCTTGTTTTAGATGTTCAGTACAGTGATCGTTTAACCTATATAAATTAATGCTAATTTTCAGTAATTGTTTTCTCTAAATCTAGTTTATGGTTTAGCCTGTGTGTAGTAGCGCTGGATTTTGAGTTAACCTGTTTTCTACAGTGTTAGTAAATCCTTGAGGCTGTTTAATGCTAGGTAATTCTAATTCAATGGATTAGCTTTGTATATTAATGTTAACTCTTCTACAATGCTAGATCGCGGTTTAGCCTGTTTATATTACTGCTAGGTTTTGCTAACCCTTTCTCTATAATTTTATTACTAATGTTTAATGCTAGGTTATGGGTTAAAACATCGGTTCATGGTTTAGATATTGTACACTAATGTTATAGTTCATAGGTAAGCTATTTTTTTTATAAAAACTTAATAATAATTTTCTAATAAGAGCGGCAATCTACAGAATTTAGATGAGCTGCACCATCCCAACAAATTAGTGAAGGGAATCATCTCTGTCAGTCTAAAGCTGATCTTAAAGGTCATATGTACACCTTATATAGCAGGATGATAAATAAATATGTAGAACATTAGATATTGTTAAAAACTGGTTTTGATATTTCTGCAACGCCCCTGCCCCCACCCTTTTTTTCCCCCTTCATGTCTTTCACTGTCCATTGCTCATTATTGCTCTCCACTGACTAATACTCATGTCATTCTCCATCCATCTCCAGGCCGCCAATGCAGTGCCAGTATTTCTTAGGTGTGACTTTGGGTAGGTATTTAATATGATCATACTGTACTTAACTGTGTTTACTGAATTCAATACAACCTATTGGTAGGTATTTGTCATATAAACCGTATGTTTTGGGAATTTGCTATCATTTACTGAATTATATATGTGGGACAATAGTCAATAGTTGATTATTTTCCTACAACAGAATACTCAGAAGTGGTTTATTTTTTCCCAATTACACCATGGTGCTTTGCCAACATTTTTTTTCCACCACAGAATCAAGACGTTGACAGTGCATTTGTATATTACATGTGGGTACCATAGGTTGGTATAAGGTAACCATGCCAAAGATTTTAAGATGTATTTAATATGAAGGTGGTTCAAATACTGGCCTCACCTCCATTTTCTTAGAATATCTGAGATATCTAAGATTTCTTACACTATATCACTCACTCGTTCATTGTCTTTTTCTCTTCACATTCCCAAAAACCTCATTTGTTTAGTCTCACACTTTGCACTTTTGACTTCCTGCTATGTGTTTAAGTTTACCAAAAAAGGATATGCACACAGGACAATCATTATCAAGTTATCTTCTAAGATTTTAATCACAATCACTCGAAATTAGGGGTGTAACCTTATGCATGTTTAAAATGTGTTATTGGGAATGAATACTGTCCTACTAGCTTTTACTAGTGCTGGGTGATTTTTCTCCATTTTTGGAATTCTTCAAATTCGGTTAACTATTATTAACTATCGGTTAAATATTAAAGGATATTTATAATATTTAAATATCACTTCCACAGCTGGAATATTTATTTGGTACAATACAGTACTGTACAGTTATGAAAGATAGATAAATGAATCCCTAAATAAGTTGCAAGGGTGAAAAATAATCCCAGTTCAGGTGACTAGAGTTTCTGTGAAACGTGGTGGTGGGTGCATTTGCATATGTCATTAGTCAATAACTCACGTGAATTCATCATTGGTCCTGTGGTTGCTAATTAGTGTTGGTAAATATATGTGACCTTGTTTGTGTTTAGTAGTCCTTGATTTAGCGTGTGTTCAAGTTTCTCCATATATATTTCAAAGCTTTTCACACCGTCTGTTTAAGCTGCAGTAGTGCAATCAGAGAGAGAGAAAGAGAGAGAGCTAGAGAAAAAGACTGATGTTGGAAATTCCTCCCCAACACACACACACACACACACATTCAATGATGCACAGCACAGGATGACATAACTGACTGAATTGTTTCTATATCATTTGTGTGGTGAAGTGTGCGTTTTTCTCTACATGGTTCCCACGTTATTAGTTTCTTTCCACAGCCAGTGTGTGTACATGTGAACAAGTGTTTATTTGTGTGTGTCTGTGTGTGTTTGCATGTGTCCTTATCATCTATTTTAAAGAGGGAACTCTTATCCTTTTCCTCATGCTTTCCAGTTAACGCACACTCTTTCCAGCTAACACACACTCTTTCCAGCTAATGCACACCAGAAAAAAGAGAGAGATTGTGAAAAAAAGAGAAGGGGGGAAAAGAATGAAATGTGGGTAGAAAGAACCTGCTTGCACTTTTGCTTCAGTGTCTGGTCATTTAAGCCAAACCCAGGTGCGGTCATAAGCCTGACGTCAGATGTTAATAACTATGAATAGTGTACTGTGAGATTCAATGGGAATTGTTCTTTATTCGCTAGTTTTGTCACGCTTATGATAACCTGGTGAAGGGTTTATGACCACACAGTCAAGGGAAGTGTGATTTAAAGAGCTGTTGGAGGTGGCCAAGGTGTCCACAAGTACATCACAAATGATCAAAAGCTAATTTTCTAGGAGTATTTTGGTTTTAAAGTGTGTCCCAAACCCTAGTCTAGGAAAGGTGTTTCTAAAAAGAAATTTGAGGAAAAAACTCAACAACTAAGAACTTTGTTCAAAAGTAAAGGAAAAGTCATTAAACAAAGATTATGACAGAACCAGGAAACAAACTAGAGAGAATGAGTCTCTATCCTGAATCGAGCCCAGGATTGATCCTGGAAGTGTGAAAAGCACCCAAGGTGGTTGTAGTGTTCCTCAGCGCTGTTCGGATTTACAGGGTTTTTCGGCTGTAAAAGTATCTGTGTCAAGCTGGATAAAAGCACAGCATCATTTGTTTGCTATTGGAAAGTATAGGATGGAAACTGCGAATCAGTTATAATTGCGTCGCTTACGAGACAACAAACAAATCTCAAAAATGGCTGATGCTTTTCCTTAGAACACAAACTAGACATGACTTCGGGACATACAGTACTCTTAATAGTTAATGAAGCTACTCGACGCACTCGCGGGCTGCTGACATCACCGCAAAATGGTGGCCATTGTGTCCTTGACGGCCTCCAGCAGCAAAGTAAGGGCTCAGGCGTGCTCTGAAACTAGACCTCGTGTGCCACTCTGTCTCCAGTTGATTGAAACACATGCTGTATATAACTTCCCCTGCGGGAGACATGATCTTTTCCCAGGAGGTGTTTCCTTCAGCTGATAGAGTTGCAGAAGTGCTGTAGTCTATGAAGAATTGTGTCTTGTGGTGGATATTATGGGATGGAAATCTATGACGTAATTCATAACTCGCCTTTTCTTGTTTTGTCCTGTCTTGTCCTGTGTGTATGTATGTGCGTGTGTGTGTGTGTCTCTGTCTCTTCTTAATGTCTTCCGTTTATTTCAACATTCGTTTGAGTTCCCCTCATTTCATATATCTGCTTTATGAACTTTTCAACATTATCGGTTTTGTTTTCTCACCCATTTCTCACTAACTCCATCCGAACTTACTCATGCATCCATTCATTCTGACCGTAAAAAAAAAAAAAACCTAAAAACTTTATTTAACTACTAACCGACTAATCCAACCCTTAAAACCTTCTATAAACTTCGATCGATAAAACAGCAGCCACAGGCTATGAGAAATCTCGTAGCTTGAACAACATTTCGGGAATGGCAGGGTCGTCGCTGCGTTTGACCCCGATCACCAGCGCGCCCTACGACCCCTACGAGGCCCCGGGACCCCTGCGCCGCTGCCGCTCACCCATCCCTTCCATATTGTAGAGTGAAAGAGCTACAAGGAAAGTGATAGGAACTCAGGACAGGGGAGCAGGAAGAAAGAATGGAGGCCAAGTGGAACTCAGTGGAAGCAATAACCACCAATAACTATTCTGAACGTAGAGAGCTCTTCCTCCATCCTCGTCCACTCAGCTTCAGGTGCATGTGTATAAGTAGTGCTGAGAGAAGACACCCTGTGTTATATTTAGTGAGATCAGCGTGAAGGTTTGATTGAAACTATATTATTTGGTGGCCTAGTTTCACACTAGCAAGTGAAAAGTTGCTTGTGTTACTTGGCATCATTTGCAGACATGCAGTGAACGCTACTCTTGTGGCTATTGCGCAGCGTGTCCTTGAAAAATGGTAGTATCAAAAATGTACAGCTGATAATTATTTAAACATTAATGAGCTCACAAAGTAATCAGGTTACATGCTAGGTTTTGTACTACAGGTTAGCGAAGCAAGATTTACTTTTCTTTGTAATTTATCTGTACACATTTAGTGAGAGGTCACATATTATGGGATAAGATGTAAACAAAATAAAAATGTAAAAAAAAATTGTAGAGTCAAACAGTAAATGGGAAGATTGGATTAAGATCATTAGCTTCTGTATTTTTTGTAAAATTGAGAGTCTTAATTTTAAAAGATATTTGTCACAAGAAATTGTCACATTAAGTACGTACATAGAAAATTATCACTTGTGGCTTTGTCGCTAGCTAGTGTGAACCTAGGGTTATTGAACCATATATGTGATTGTGAATTATTGAAGTAACTATTATTCTCATACCATAGTGCAACTCAAGGAAGCAGAACGACGCTACCTTAGTTCCTGACATTTCACTAACCTCATATGTCACGGGACTGAATAATACTCACTAAACACATTAATGCAATGAATGCATCCATGAGTATGCACTAGCATAGGGTCTTTATACAAGCAGGTTTAGAAAAAGGTTGAATTTATTATATATGCATTAAGTAAAAAGAAAAAAAAACTATGAGTGGTTTCATTGAAATAATAATACTATGATTATCTTATCAAGAACTTAAAGTACTAATATCCACCATGTTTTATTTTTATTTTGCTAAGGTCCACATTGTTACATTCACATAGAATAAATTTAAAGTAAGATATATTAGTAAAGAGATGCTGCTAGTGGAGCTACTTATTAATTCACATCATTATTTTTTTATTTATTCTTATCACATATTAATATTATTAATGATTTCTGTTCATTCATTGTCATTAAAAAAAAAAACTTATTTCTGCGTTTGTACAATCTAAGAAAAATAATGCCCGTAAATAATCAAACTGCAAAGTACAAAGCAATTCGGGCATGAATTCTCTTATATGTTTTAACATTTCCATTCCATTTATTTATGTATGCAATTGAAGAAGGAATCATTTTGATCTGGAAAAGTACAAGACCATTTCTAGTAGATAGATATGCAAAAAAAAAAAAAAAAGTGCAATATACCATTCATGATGCTGGAAACGTCAATCATGCACATATCTTTTATATTATTATTATTATTATTTTTTTTTTTTTAATGATCATGTGTATGAAAAAGATTTGGAGATTATTATATGACTACTGTAGTACTTTCCTGATTTGTTGGTCCTGTCCTTGGTAATGTCCTGTTGTTATTGTTGTTGTTGTTGTTGTGGTTTTTTTTATCTACTTCCAATGTATTTTAAGAATGATTGTTTTTATTGTTAAAAACATTCCTTTTTTCTCACTGTTTCATTTGTATATGATATATACACAAGTGTTAATTATATGTGTATCGTTTTGTTAGATAGAAAATATTCAGGTCTATTGGACCAAGTGCTTCCAGAATTTCAAAGGAGGGGAAAAATGACAACAAAGCCATTTCTAAAAAAAAAAAAAAAAATGCTTCCTTGGAATCAGAAAAAAGAAAGTAAAATAATATGTTGCAATAATTGCAAATAATATATAGTTAGTTCATTGTACTGTATATTAGTACTAAATGTTGCTTAGTTTCTTAATGGAGACTCAGCTCATTGTTAGCATCCATAAAGGAGCCGTTTTGTTTTAAACATGGCACCTGTCATTGCAAAGCTGGGTCAAGAATTCTAAAAACTAGAACGTAATGATCATTGCATGCAATTTTAATTGTAGGAGTAAATCAGGGCATATGCCAAATGCTATGATTAAATAAAAGGGTTCTTTTTAGAATTGACAGAGACAACTATTGAAGAACATGTTGTTTGGGGAAATGGGGGGAAATTGGTTTATTTTAAACATCTGAAACTTTTTAGCTTTGTAGACGTCTTCAAATTCAAAGTCTAAATGTTCCAAATGCTAAAATGTTCCAAACCTCTAAAGTTTTAGAGGAAACCTCTAAAGTTTTAGATTCAACTACTACTACTGGATTCAAGTTTTTCTTCTTTTTATTTCTTTGGTCTAAACACGTATCCAAATACTTTGTACTGAGAGTTATTGAAAAAAGAGTTGCTAGAAAAGTTTATGCAGGGACATTGTGTTTTAGTAGCTAATTGATGTTAAAATTACTTACGCAATCGTGGGAATCATATTTACAGTTGCTTTGAGTTCATGTTCTTAAATTGAAAAACATTACTAATGTTACAACAGATTTCTCTGGCAACAAATTTGGCAACTTTTATTTTATTATTTTTGGAGATCGGGGAGTGGTTTATATTCTACTAAGAACACTATGATGAGATCTAGCATTTGGGACAGAGATACTGTGACAGATTCAGGAAACACCCTTGTGTGTCTTATGGGTGATCTCAAGATGCTCCTGGTGCAATAGTGATTTCTTTCAGAGCTGCTCATGCTCCATTTAAATAGGAGTTTTTAAGAAGTCTAGCCTATAAGTGCTCCAGAGGCATTTTTATTCATTAACAAAATCCATTACTTATTAAACAATAATATGATTAGCCAGGGAGGAGATGTACGCCCTGATCAATAACAACCACCATTTCTCCATTTACCATCCAGTCAGTGTCCACTTGTATATCTATATATATTGTCCTGTTGTTGTAGTATGTAGTTGTACAAATGTTTTTTTTTTTGAAAGTGTAGAGAATTTGAAATCTCAACTTTTTGTGTAGTGTGTGTTCCATTTTGTTGTAACTGATACAACACGATCAGGACACTTTCAGACAAATCAAACATATTTGTTTTGAAAATGTAAGCTCCCTCTATGAGGCTACTTTTAAGCTGCTGTGTGTTATTTGAAAAAAAGACGACGACAACAACAACATAAACCACTAGCTAGATTTAACTAGCTTCACCTGCCAACTTTGCTGTACATACCTGTATCTACACAATATATGTGGAAACCCATTAAAATGATCTATACTGTATCTGTCTCCCTGTATGTTGGTTATTCTCTTATCCAAATGTCTGAATCGTGTGGCGTTTGTGTTGTGTAGAGTTTTGTTCATGTTTTTGTTGTGAGTTTTTATGTTATGTTGGTGTATTCTTTTGCATACAATACAGTTTTGAAAAATACAGTAAATTGATGCTGCACCTACACATCGTACAGGACTGTGCCAAAGTCTTGAGCCACCCCTATTTCTTCATATTTTGCTTACAAAGAGTCAGAACTTTCTTGCATATTTAATGTCCTGAGGAATAGCTCTTCAGGCGTCCTGACAGTCTTTTTTGGCTCTCATTTTCAGTCCTGTTTGTTAAGCCACATAGTGACCTATTGTATGAATCATTTAAGCGTTAAAACATCTAACTTAAGGCATGAACCAGTGAGAAACAGGTGCAGATGATGACAGATGATCAGGAAGGTGATTAGTATACTGGTGATGGTGAAGGCTGTGTGGTTGGAGCAGACGAGAGGGGAAATGTGTAGTGTGTATTGCTGCTGTGTTTGTTAGATAAACTTCCTAATTTTTTACTTGTATTGAAAACATTTGTTTCCATGTCTTTAATCTACATAATTTCATTTCATTTCATTTAATATGAAGAAATGAGGGATGGCTCAAGGCTTTGCACAGTACTGTATGTACACTGACTAGTCATTCAAACATACAAATATGTAAATAAATTTTACTTAAACCTTATATATTTTAAGATACATTCCTTGAGATGTAATACATTGACCTAGGTAACGCAGGTACAGTTTACACAGAATTCACAGAGCTAATAGATGTTGATTTTCATCTGTATTGTTTTCCCAAACAAAAAAAAAAAATGTAGAGACAAACACAAAAAGACAAATGATGAAAATGTCAGCACATTTTTGTTAAAGATGTTCTACTTGAGAACCACCAGCATTCCCGATTCTTCTTGAGTTTTCATGGCCTCTTTCAGTTTGTGTTTACAAATCATAAAGTGAATCCAGTAATACACGAATGATATAAACTACAGTTAATAGTGAATTATCTGTTAACAGAACTTTCGCATGCTTAACTTTTACCACCATCGACAGGTAAAGCCACCCCAGCTTTCTACTGTTGTCCGTTTTAACTAATAAGTTTCCTTTTATGAGTGGTTTTTAATTGTTTAATGACAGTATTGAATGTATCTGGGGTGGATTATTCCATTCTTGTCATTTAAAAACCATTTGCTAAATATCTAAAAAGTAGTTTTTCTGTGATTTTTTACACTACAACATGGCATGAAATTCTAGGTACAACAACGTCATCAGTGATAATATAAGTCCGTAAGTTGAAGTACAGAACTACAGAAGTACAGTCCTTTTACAGGACTGGAGTTTTACACCCCTTTAAAGATACATTACAAACCTGTGTGAAGTGCATGTGTTTTATGTATAATGTCGGCTCAATATGTTTGTGTTTTTATTTCAAATCTTTTTTTTTTCTTTTTACAACCAATACCTATAACTTTCAAATAGTTTATTTAAACTCAATGTCTTATATTGCCATTTAAGGTTAAAACAATTTCTAACCAACTTCTTGTTTTTGCTTTTTTTCCACAGTGTTAAGTTTCTAGCATTCACCGATTCTTTAAAGAAGACACAGTTAGGTGTTGTTTTCTGAGTTTTACGGATGAAGGCGCATCATCCAGATGCGACACCTGAGGAATGTTGGTTTGACAAGAAGAATTGCCCAGAAAGACAAGGAAAAATAAGCGTCTGAGGCTGGATCTTCACACAGTAACCAAAGCAACCTCTTGGAATTCTGGACCCATTCCTCGTTCTACCGAAAGTCTTCTTAATGCAGCGAGACACTGTACATTGAGAAAAGTGACACGTAACAAAACAAAAAATTCTAAACAAACAAACAAAAAAAACATTCCATAATGCTTTGTGTCTGCCGTATAAGATCAAAACACCAGAAGCTCCAACCGCCATGTCACAGAGCCCTGAGTGTGCATTATTCTACAATTGAGAATAATGGACCAAGCTAGATTATTCATGTAGCATCTCTGCTAACCCTTTGTAGCATTTGTTGGTAGAGAATCCTCTCCAACAATTTTTAGAGACTTTGATATTCATTAACTGTTTGCACACACTGACTAATAATGACTTAGTCACGCACAAACCTTTATCATTTTAGCATTCCAGAGGAAAGTGTCGTCGGCATATTGTCCTGTGTAGTCGTATATATACATATATATATATATAAATTTAAATATATTTTTTTTAAGTTACATGTTTATTTCAAGTGGAACTTTTTATAAAAACCTACCCGTACCTTGTACATGTATCCATACCTGTTTTCAGTGTTAGAAATCGGACTTGTTTTATGATATGAGTTGCTATTCTGACATGAGTCTTCCATTTTTTCCCATCAGTTCAGAAAAGGCAACTTATAATCATTTAGTCCACCAAACCAAAGCCCTCCTCCAAGACCAAATAAAGTCCAAGATTGGTTCTATAGTTAAAGTCTGTATTGCCAACCAACAAGATTCCCCTTTTGACTATGATCACTGGTTATCAGGTGTAGCAGGACAGCTAAGGCCCTTAAAACCCTGCCAAGCTTATTAGGTCTTTCTTTATTAAGACCCATTTGTGATTCCCTTCCTTGACTGTCTTTGCTTAGGACTATTCCTTGATTAAAGGAAAAAAAAAACAGTGTAGTAGTAGAGCTAAAGCTGCCATAGTGAATTCATGTGCACATTGTCAACACTTGACTGCCACACTGCCACATCATCGACGACTGCTCGGACCAATTACGTGTGCATGCTATCCTTTTACTTGTTTAGAGATTATTGAATTGTTTGGAGGTCTTAAGGGTGGTATTCTGAAGCTCCTATTCTCCCTTTCACTCTGTCTATTATGTCCTCCATCAAGGAAATTCATCTTCAAGGAGGTTGAGGACTTTGTTAAAAAAAAATTATAAAATGGGAGGACTAATGTACAAAGTAGAACAAATATATATTTTGATAAGGGGTGGGAGAAATAACTGAAGAGCAGTTGTGCACAAGAATCATCCACAGAAACAATGAAACTGCACCTGGGATTTCGAAAAAAAAAAAAAAAAAAAAAAAGGAAGAAAGATTCCTTTGACACCGCAACTGCTTCCCTGATTAACAGCAGGATTGAAGAGACTAACAAAAAAAAAAAAAAAAAAATTCATTAATTGAATAAGAAATAAAGAGCTTCTGAAATGAAGGAAGCAAGAAGACTGGACAATGCAAGAGTGGAGAGCTACAAGAGAAAATGCAAGGACAAATCTTAAAACAAGGATTAAAAATAAGAAGAGAAAAAAATGCTTTTATTTTTTTTTTAACTTTGTTTACCAGCATGAGTTCTTTGCATGAGTATTTTCTGCAAGCCCTTAGTTGAAGTGGGGGGGAGGGGGGGGGGGGGTCTAGGAATACAAAATAAAAAAAATTCTAATAATTATTACAATAAAAAAAACTATCAAATAAAAAATTATATGCAATGAATATAAAAAAAGAAAATTATATTAAGAAGAGCTATATTTTGTTTTGAAATAGTAAGAAAAATGTGAATAAATATCAACCTATATGTATAACTGCAAGATAAACTTTTATTAGTCTGAAGGAGAAAGAGAAAGAAAAAAAAACAAATTTAGAATTAACACAGAATTCTCCTTCGCTGCTCATTGCCCCGCTTATTCTAACTTGTCTGTTTTCCACATTAATGTCACTCGCTCACAGATGCACATTTTGCAGGCATGAGTGTGTGATCTGTTGTATGGTACGATTACAGTGCTGAGAGTTTTTTTTTTTTTTTTCTTCATTTTTAGTTTCTTCTGTAGCCAAAGTGGTGCTGATTCTCAAACCTTCTTTTAATCCAGCCACTGTTTTTTTTCCCAGCTTGCTTTAAGGCAAATATTAAGCATCTCATTCTCAGTCTGAGTCAAGTCAATGTGGCAATAATACCAACGACAATAATAGTAGAAATACTGTGGAGGTTGTAGCTGGACAGAAAAAAAACAAGGCTGTTATGGGAGATTTTCTTTCTATAGACAAGAGTTTGTCTAGACTCAGGTGAAAAAAAAGGGAAGTTGGATGCCTGTCTTGGTTGTATTTTAGTCTACCTGTCTGTCTGTTGTTTATTTAATTTTTTGTCAGTCTCTCTCTCTCTCTCTCTCTCTTTCTTTCCGCCCAAGTATGATTGAATTAAAATCATGAAGGTTTTTAGGAAAAACTTAAGCAGCAATACTGAAATCGCACAAGAGAGTCAAGCTAAAGGCGTAATTCCTTCTTTACATCCTTTCATCAAAAATTCTTCCAGGATCTTTAGAGGTCTTCCGATGCTGTCCTGCTTCGAGCCAAGTGCGATGAATAACAGAAAGTCAGTGACCCGAATCACGACTGTGTCTGCTTACAGCCAGAATTGGCAAAAGATAACAACATGAAATGTCAGTGAAAATGGTATATAATTCTTTTTTAAAGATTGAATACAGTAAGGCTGAGGGATGAGTGTGGAGGTCTGGGAAAACCCATCGGATGTCACTGCAGCCAAGTTCAAACGACCAAAAATTGCATATTGTTTTGGTCTTTTTTAAGCACCTTTAGGAAACATGTACAACTTGAACATAAAACATTGATTGTTAATCTTACGTTCACGCTAGCTCGTGTGGCTTGTACATTTATTTCTGGTTGCACCACGTCAATGTGAACTCATTCCAAGTAGAAACTAAATTGTGAGGGGGAACTGAAAAAAACAGTCCACACCTTAGTAGACTATTTCGAGACGTCAGTTGGATTTGTCTATTTATACCTCATTAAAGAGTTGAAAACCTATTTGAACTATTTAAGCAGACAATTAATTGTGTCTTTTTGTTAAAGATAGTTATTTGTATTAGTTTCTTTGTTAAGTTTAATTAATAATTATTAGCATTGATTTTAGCTCCAACAAGTTTTTTTTATGGATTGTTTAAACAATGATAAAAAAAATCGTTTAATTAAAATTGTTTGACATGATAAATTTCTAACAAATAAATGGATTAAAATATATATTTTTTAATATTTTTAAATAGAAGGGTTTTTTTTTAGATTAAAATTTGTCACAAATGTTTCCCGCCAAAAAATGCATTTAGTCACATGATCAGGGCTCATTATAATATTTGAGGTAGAAAAACGGATGACAGGGTTGAAAAGAAAGAGATGCAAACAAACAATAATAGATTCTTAAAAGCAGAGATTTTTTTTTTTATTTTGGCAAAACTTCACTGGTTTGGGCAGATGCCTCAAGTCATGCACATTTCTAAACAAACAAATTTAAACATTTATGTGTTGTATTTATTTTTATACCTTTATAGTCCCCAAAAATATTTTGGTCATGTTTGATTTTCAAAATTCAATATTAATTTGTTTTAAAAAAGGAACAAAGTACAGTTTCTGAAGTAAAGATAAGAGTTTCATGCACAGTAAACAGCATGCTTTAAGCAATCTCTCTTTTTAATTTTAGGTGTTTTTTTTACTGGTTGCGGTGGCATACAAAAGACAAGAAACCTTTTCGTAGTTCAGTTCACAAAAAATATAATACCCTAACCTCAACAGGGTTTTCCTGGTCCACACACACACAAAAAAATAATGTTTTGACTGGAATTAACGCTCTCTCTTTAATTTTGACCAAAAAGTTGGTGAATCAATGTTTCTGTTAACGTTATCATCTGTAATACGATTGTAGCTTATGGTTATAGGATGTAGCCTAATTCACGTTTCTGTATTCTTAGAAACAGTGCATCATGGACTGGGCAGATTTGCCTGTAGCTTAAAACTCACATGGTGCAAGCGTGATTTGGAATCAGGCCCGGATCACGTGTGTGAGTCAAATCAATGGGAAAAAAAAAACGGTTTAGCAAAAAAACACGATAATAAGTAGCTCAAATGAACTGTTTAAAAAGAAATGTTACCTGAGTTTTTTTTTTTTTTAAAGATTTTTGACCTTAAACTGTAGCAGAGCGGTCTCTTTCATTCCCAGTAGCAACAATTCCATTTTTCGTGTGTGCATTTGCGTCCCTGTGTGTATGTGTGTGAATGTGCGTAGCTGTAAATTACACGAGAGTGAACCGAATGTATTACATTTATTTTTACATTCCTTAGCTGTGTTCTTAAAATTAGCACAACATGCTGCTGAACAAAGTGATTAAAGAAAAAGAACGAGGTATGGAGAGAGAGACAGACAGACAGAGAAAGAGACAGATGGAGCGGAGAAATAAAAAGCACAAAAGTGGTATTAAAGGAGAATGTGGCGAATGTTAAAGAACACTGTGTGTTTCAGACTGCCAGGTTTTAAGATGCTGCTATGAAAGAAAATGTATGTGTTTATTTACTGTATATATGCGTGTTAATTTATAGTACCGGTCAGAAGAATGGACGGGACACGCCCACGATAGGTTTTTAGACACAAAAAAAAAGTTTTAATTTGAAATCCTAAAAACAGAATTTATGATGTTTGTGATATTTCTGAGTGAAATTAGCTCCGCCCTCTGCTGAAAAAGAGATTACGTGAATCGATGATAAAAAGGGGAGGGGTTTAACAGTATCTTAATTGTAAGTGCAGTGCCGCTATAAATCTTACAAACAACCTTTGTGGTGTTGTTTTACCAATTTGTCCAGACTTCTGTTTGGTACTTTTTATGCATTAAATGTTTTGTTTTTATTCTTTTTTTTAAACCTCCCATTAGAAAACCTTTAAAATCATCCATATGTGTGTTTTGTATATGTGATCAAAATTCACTGATTCATATTTTCTATATAAAAAAAAAATCAGAATATTGTCTAATTCTGCTGTTTTTTTGAGGGTTTGTTAATTTCCCCTCACAGAATGTGTTTAATTGTGATGCATTTCAAAGCAGCAAGACGTTAAACACACACACACACACACACACACACACACACACACACACACACACACACACACACACGCTTGCAAGCGTGATGCATATCATTGCGTAAATGCATTCATTTTTGTTTGCATTAAGGGATGAGATGGATTTGTCACAGATGCAAATGCACATACACACAAACACACACTTCCTTTGTTGAAATGTTTTCTGTTTATTTATTTATTTATTTCATGGGGGTTGGGAATGTTCAATCTACCCGTTTCTTTTTTGTCTATCATGTTCCTTTCCGTGCCTGCGATTATATCAGCTGAATTAATCATGATTTTCTGTGTGTACTGATGTGTTTAATTTGATGTACTTGAATTACGGATATGCAATCTTCGCCACACTGACCACTGCCAGCCCAATCGACATGATCAGTAATTAAGACGATTAAAGTAATTAGTAACCATGTTGTGCTTTTCTTGACGTGTCTAAGTATGTGTGAACCAGGCTTGTGCGCAATTCAGAATTTGAGAATTGGCCGCCATTCAATTCATGAGTTGGAATTTGAATTGAATTGACTCCGCCCCACAGGA
>JAQMYL010000033.1:3726379-3737474 GCA_030014365.1 Clarias pachynema | reverse complement strand
TACATTTGGTTTACGAGTGTTTTGGAATACGAGCCGCTTCCGGAACGAATTATGCTCGTAATCCGAGGTTCCACTATTACTGTAAATCCGTGGATTGCGAGTAACTTAGTCGTTTTGCAATAATAAACGAGCGAGGCCTTGACATACGAGTACTGTAGTAGGCTACGTATACGCTTTGTCTGCCGTGCGTCACATGACCACAACTGAGCCAATGGTTCTTCTTTCTGTTTCGCCGTGCGGGATTGTGGGTAATCGTCACCCATGTTCAGTCTCAGTGCGCATGCGTCACTCGTATAGTCAATATCCATGCGCGTGTGTACTGTTTACTACAACATTGTCACCACGTGTGTGCGCGCACACGTAAAGTAAAAGCAAGAGGCATCAGAGAGGTTCCTTGTTAAAGATCCAGAGTCTCTCTCTCTCTCTGTCAGAAAGCAGTGATTACTTCAGTTTCACACTCACATACACACACTAACGTAAACACACTAACCGAAACACTGCTCTGTTGGGACTCTTTTCAAAAGTAAAGTGCAGGTTCATTTGTTTTATTTTATATTTTGTATTAATTATTTTTATATATCTTTGGGTTGTGGAACAGATTATCTGAGTTTCCATTATTTCTTATAGGGAAAATTCGCTTTGATGTACGAGTGCTTCGATATACAAGCACGTTTCCCGGAACAAATTACGCTCGAAAGTGTATAGCACGATTAACAATGACCACTGGCACACTGCATCAAAAAATACAAGGAAACAGTCAAGGAAATATGACTAAATTATATTCATCAGATTGTCCTGGTGCCAAGAAAAAACTTCCTGAGAGGACAAAACCTTGAGAAGACCCAGACGCAACAGGGAACCCATCCTCATTTGGGTGATATCAGATAGATATGGTAGGGGACTGATTTTACACTAGAACAGAAAATTAAACATGATGATGAGTGTAATGATCACGCACATGTCGTACACACAGTCTTATGACTTGAGTGTCTTCTGATGGAAATTCAACCCAAACAAGTAAAGAGTCTTTCCTGAACTTGTAAGAATTTGATGTGTAACACTTCCACACCGAGTCTAATCCATCAGTTGCATCACCTTTACTGCAACAGAGCTGAAATTAGAAAATCACTTCCTTTTGACAAATTTCTACAACCACGAACACACACACACACACACACACACACACACACACACACACACAAACTATTCATCAGAGAACAAAAAAGTCCCTGACTATCATGTTTCCTCAATTCAGTAGCAGAATATTTAGTTAGGAAATTATTAAGAGTTTGGTCCGATTTCCTCATCTGTTTTATCTGTAGGAAATTAAAATGAACCAATACAAAATTCTCCACTACTAAGATTCCACAGATGAGAATGTGGGCGTGTCTTTGAGCCCATATATGGAATTCCGTAACGGGTAAAAATGCAATGAAAGATGAAAATGTATAAATAGAAACACATTCAATTCTCATGATGTTCAAAAAGATTTTTAGCTCATAATCATAGTGTTAGCGAGATAATGTAAACGTAATGTGTCGATGCGAAACAAGCGCTGAAGGCTGACCAGAACATCCGAAGGGCATTTTTTCAGCTGTGTTCTGATTGAACGTACCGTAGAGAAGGAGCCCTCTCCCAGGATTTTGCTGAATTTGAAATCCTCGGGTCTCTTCTTGCGTGGCTGAGTCGGCTGAGGGGGCGGGGCCTGGCCCTCCATACTGTTGCCGTGACGATGGGGTACTTCCTGCTGACCTCTTACCATGGATGGACACGGGCAGAGACCAGAGGAGTGGAGGGGTACGACATCGTACTGCACAAACAAACAAACAAACAGAGTCAAGAGCATGTCAACAGTCCGACTGTTTAACAAATCCAGTTTAATGCAAATGCACAATAACGCGTCATGGTAAGATGCAATTTTACATCGTGTTATCACTCTTTATTTTTACTCTTTATTTTTCTTTTAAGGAATGTTTCAGGAGTTGAATTGCTTATTTTATGGAAACAACTTTTTAATAAGGTTGCAATTTTGGTTCCAGGCTCAAAGATTTACATCTTTCCAAAGTTTTACCGCATTTTATGAGGACCCGGCACCATTTTTCGTCACGCCGTTACCTCTATTCACTACGGCATAATTCTCAATTAAGGCTTTGTGCCTTTATTTGTGGCTAGCCTTGACATATACAACTGAACCCTAAATATTACATTTAATAGATGAATATTGCAGTTTGAAATCCAAATTGTGATGTGTCAAAAATAATTGCAATGTGTTTTTTTTTTTTATCGAATCATGCAACCCTACAGTGTCAGTACTTCGCAACCGAGTTGTTAAGTTTTGTGATGTGCGCAATGTGGAATTACTCTGCTCATTTTCCAGGTTTTTTATTTTTAATCTTCCAAACTTTGTGGAAATGTGGTGCAGAACATCAGCTCTTCCTTAATAATTACTAGTAAATGCTATACACATATATAATAAACACTAAGGGGTACCCGCGGCTCCACCTGTGTGAAGATCCTGACACCCACGTCCTACCGTTGCCTGCAAATCAAGTATGCGTTCACATCGTTGACGCTCCTGACACTGCTCCAGTGTTTCATGGGGGATATAATTTTACCTCACAGTATGACATAAAAGGTGATAATGACGATGTCTGTTTTACACAGTTGATAACGCTGCCTCCTGTTACAGTAAGTGAGGGACGCCTGAAACACGCTCACGCTACGACACAAAAGTTGATAATGATGCTGCCTACTGCCTTCCTATACAAACATCATCTGTTCGCAACACGGCCCATACAAACAAACAAACGGTATTTCCATTTTGTATAAGCTATATGGACAAAAGTATTTCCCCAAACCTGCAACGCCACTGTATCCAAATACATATATTTCATATACTTTTGCAGCGATAACAGCTTCCACTCTTCTTTGAAGGCTGTTCACAAGATGTTGGAGTGTTTCTGTCGGAATTCGTTCCCATTCATTCTGTAGAGCATTTATGAGGTCAGGCACTGATGTTGGACGAGAAGGTCTGGCTCACAATCTCCGTTCCATTTCATCTCAAAGGTGCTCGATGGGGTTGAGGTCAGGGCTCTGTGTTAGGGCCGCTGGAGTTCTTCCACACTGAACTCATCAAACCATGTCTTTATAGTCCTTGCTTTTTGCACTGGGGCTCAGTCATGTTGGAATAGAAAAGGGCCTTCAACAAACTGCTACCACAAAATTGGAAGCATAGCATTGTCCAAGATGTCTTGGTATGCTGAAGTATTAATATTGCCCTTCACTGGGTATAAGGGGCCTGACTGAATCATCTGAATTCCATAATTAAAAGGTTTGACCAAATACTGTTGTCCATATTATGTGTGTATAGATAGATAGATAGATAGATAGATAGATAGATAGAAGAGTATAACGTCACTGAACGCCAAAAATATTCACCTTAAGGACAGAATCATATGACATCTTAGTTTAATATTTTCCCTGACACGGTGCATTTTCTTCCTGTAATGGAGTGAAAACTGTTCACACAGGTGTGTTAGTTAAATGTCCTCATTCTGAAGTTAACAGCACACTGGAGCCCAGCCCTGTCAGTTTGATTCAGGGCATCTGGGGACCTCAGTGTGTGTGTGTGTGTGTGTGTGTGGGGTGGGGCGTTCACGATTCCCAAACATCTCCTTACGATTCCTCAGAAGGTCGAACACACACTCGTCCTCATTTCCCCCTCTCTCTCTCACACACACACACACACTTTCTATAAGGCACGAAGCTAAGCAGGCAAACGAACACGAGACGTTTCGCTGAATCACGGCGATATTATCCGTGTGACACACACACACACACACAGAGCAGGAGAGAGAGACACGCCGTGATGTGTGTGTGTTTGTGCTTCAAGTCAAAAGTCCACTCACTAGCCGGAGGCCCCGCTAACTCCACCACAGCTAAATAACTGACTGACTGACCAACTCAACTAACTACCGCAAACACTCCGCGTTCCTTTTCTCTGAAAATGGAGAAGAGCGAAATGACGAAGTTTAATCTGTGTGTGTGTGTGTGTCATGTCAATTAGGCTTAGCCCCTCTAACTAGCACACAGAGCCCGGGTTAAGGCGTTAACTCTATTTGCTAATTAACCCCATGTCGAAATAAACGTTCAGTTAAAACACACACCTGGCACAATAAGATCTGGAAGTTTTCACCATTACTAGTTCAACGTATTTATTAGGAATTTAACAGGTATTAGCCGAGCTTATTAAGCTAGCTGCCGCAATTAGCAACCAAGCTAGCCGGACGTTCCTAAATATATAACCCTGGGGATACGAGATAAAATTGTTGACAACTACGCAGGTAAAATGATCGTAAATGAGACATAAATAATACATATAACACGTGAATATAAATATTCAAGTGACAAATTTAAAACAACACGGCTAACGCTAACTACTGTTATGCTAAAATAAAAAAAGCTGGTATTTTAGAACACTTTTCATTTACCACCTGTATTTCGCTAACCCACGCCTCCTGCCTTAAGATTTCATCAGCACGAGCTGAATGATGATTGGAGGACAGGCAAAAAAAGCGTCCAATCGGGGCGAGCCAAACCGGAAAACGGTTGTGGAATAAAATAACAAACCCGACAAGGTTAGCCCAGAGCAGAGAGAGGCTAAGTTGTGTTAGCCTTAGCCGCCGCGGTTGAACCGAAGGCCCGGCAGGAGAAAGGCTGTCCTAACGGGTGCGGTGCGTGCCGCGCGAGCCGCCGGCTTCGAGTCAGTGCCGGGAACACAGCCCCGATACTCACCATCTGACTCGTGGCTCTTGCCATGGACGTTTTCCGCCAGTATTTAATCCGGATTAAATAATCACAGAGCCCGCAGTCATGGCCGCCGCAGCGCCTGCATTTCACCGCCGTGACGTCATTCCACAACAACGTTACCGCAGTCACGGAGAGGTGCGGACGCGGTGAGCTCGCGCGCGCCCTCTAGAGGAGATGTATGAAAAACAGATGAGCGCGATATAGATACAGTACTGAATATACAGCGGACCCTCGGCATGTTCATTCAAATAAAGTAAATGAAGAAAAATGCGAAGTAAATAGACATTAAACCTCACTTAACCTTAATTTATGATTCATCTTGGCACCGGCTGCTTTAAAAACCAAACTGAAAGCGCCTCCCTTTTCTTCTTGACACCGTCCTTGCTGTCGTTGTTGGGAAACATTGGTGCTGTTTTTACTAAATCTTGCACAAAAAGCAAAAAAAAAAAAACACAAAAAAAGATGTAAAACTGCTTCGCTCAAGTTTAACAGCTCCCAGACGTACACGCAACTCGGCCTGAATTCGATTCGGCTCGGTTCGTTCGCTCGTATGCCGAAAATGCTTCGTATACTGAGGCAAATTTCTTGCAAAACTTTAGTTTTAAAGGCGAAAATTCGTAAGGCCGGGGTGTTCGTATGCCGAGGTTCAATTGTGCATTACTCAGCACTGTGTATTACCATGTGTGTATTACTCAGCACTATTAACTGCTCATCAATTCTGATTGGTTCGGAAGGTGCTGATTAAAATTCTCCATAACAGGAGCGGTGATAGTAGTCCCAGCTTCAGGGTTTACATCAAAGCGTGCATTCTGTAAAAAAAAAAAAAAAAGAAAAAGAAAGAAAGTGTAACATTTTTGGAAAGAGTGTAACAGTCAGAGGTAAAGATGCAGGACAGAGGAACTGGAATTTTGTGTTGTTTTTTTCTTCTTCTCCTTATTAATGGTGTCTTTGATATGGGCATTGGTGGCTCAGTGGTACTGTAGGTTTCTCGCCTGCCCTGCAGAAAGTTGGGTTCAATTCCCACCCAAAGCCCAGACTCCAGCCACTGGATGTAGTGTCAGTCCCTAGTCCGGAGTGTAGCGTCAGGAATGGCATCCTGTAAAACTTGTGTCAAGTCGTTGTGCGGATCGGATGGACTGCTGTGGCGACCTTCACCTCGAGCACCCGAAAGACTAACAACAATGGTGTCTGTGAATTTCCAAAAACTATTATAGACATCACACTCAGGCAGGACATAGTCCTGATAACATTTAAATGAATGAAAAGACAAAAATCAAAAGCCCAATTCTTACGGCCAGCCTAAACCTGATTTCCATATTAGAATCAGATGGGTTTTATGCTGTCCGAACAGAAAAAAAAAAACCCAGATATAATCAGATTTTTGCAGACCATATCTAGAGGTGGTTTGAAATCAGATTCAGAAAAAATATTGGATTCCTAAAGATTTGTCCCAGTCTGGACGCTCTACCAGCTCGAACCAGATTTCAAACTGTCCATTTTACATCACTTGCAACCGGACAAATCCACATAATCATGTGGTATGGGACATGGATCTATGGTGAAGACTAGCTGAAAAACGAGCAGGGAGACGATGAAAGAAATAGAGAGATAAATAAAAATGATAATTTTGTAGAAAGTCAAATTGTGATGCTTTAGGAGGTGGTGGAGGGTCTTATTCTGCTTCTGGTGCTATTACCACTAAGCATGTAAAAGCTGCTCCCTGGAATTTTCCATGCAGTTAAATTAACCATGTTATCAGGAAGAGTGACGGGCTTGACCGCAGCATGGAAATAGAGAACAGTAGTCCCTGGGCCAAAGATGAAGTGAAATGTCAGATAGCACTTCATCAGTACAGGCAAAGCGGGAGGGACGATATATGAGGAAATATTACTCTGCATGCAAGCCTCCGGCGTCGTTACCACAGCGACCAATGCAGACAGGTCGACAATGTGTCAGATTTTTTGCTGCCAGCCTGAACAGAGCCAAATCTGATCTGATCACTTTAAAATAACAGTGTGGACAGTCAGCCCTAAAGATCAGATTAGCGAAACAAATCAGATGTGCCTGCAGTCTGAACAAGGCCTAAAGTGTGAACACCGACCACCCAGCCACCGGTCATGTGGGAAACAGTGTGTGATGATTATACACCCGAATCTCTGCGATGGTGTCCGAGGGCATCTCAAGATGTGTGACAAAACCAGGAGAAAGTGATACCTGCTGTGACGCGTGTCTGAACAGGAGCTAACGTGTTCCTTGGGCGTTCCACAACAACAAACGTATAATAAACAAATGGATGGAAGCAAAAGTGATAAACCAGTTTTTATATCATGTCATGAGAAACTAATCATGGGATGGTCATGATTACCCACAAGCACATTTTCAGCAGATACATATTTATTTTTTTTAAAAGACTAATAAGCAATAAATATTAATGACATTATAGTACAGCACTCCAGGTCTCAAAAGCTCTTATAAAGAGGAACACCAATAAGCGCTTTATTCCTCTGGGATTGTACAACAGACCGTATAAACACACCCGTCTCTAATTATACTGTACAGTGGCGGTGAGAAAAGTGTCAGAATACAGGATATTTGTTACCCGGTTCAGGATCGTGTAGCGAAAGACATTAATGATCATCGTTATCATTATTGCTGAAATCATGTCCAAACATGATAATATGAATTGGTGTGGGTGAGAGAGAAACATGGCCCAAAAATATCCATGTTTAACTCTGTAGAGGTCCATCACACTTTAATGACTATTTTCTAGATGCACAACTGTAGCCATGTCGTGTTCATTTAGCAACTCTTATTACTTATTAGGCAGAACAGCATCAACACTTAGAACACAATCTACTTCAGCATCACCATCGTGTTTCTCAAAACATTCTCCCCTATGCTTTTCCCCCCTATGCTTTTTCCACATAGCGATGTTTTTGGGCACACACTGAATACGTGGTCGTATTTCTTCACAAGTCCTCTTCATTTCCGTCATCTTTTACATTCTTTATTTCTTTTATCTCATCCTTAGCAGGTTCTCCTTCCTCTTTCTCCTCCTCCTCTTCTTCTTCTTCTTCAGACGTCTCTGCCTCGCCGCTTTCAGTGTCGTCGTCCTCTTCCGCTCTTAAGTGCACAAAAGAGTTGAGAAAGTTAGCAACGTATTCTCACCATAGTAGTCGCCGACAAACAACAACAAACAAACAAATTCACAGGAAGTGACAATAGTGTTGGTATAATGGAGCGCATTATTAATCTGTGTGTAAAATCATAAACACAGTAGGTGTACATTGAGGTGTTATTTCTTACTGGAGTGGTCTGTTGAGGTTCATACACTCTCTCCCTGAATCGACGTCAAAAGGATCTGAATCAAACACATACAATCAAAAATTAAACACCAGTTTAAATAAACAGGAATCAATTCGCTCTCATGATACCTAGGGGCCGATTCGATTTGTATTGTGATTCTGTAAAGTATATATTCTAAAAGGACAAAGCCAATAATGTGCTCCAACTGTGCTCCCTGGCAATGTGTGAATAGTTCAGAGAGCACCACCTGCAGGATTATAGAGGAACAGCAGCTTTTTGCAACCTCAAACATAAACAAACAAGTGTGAGTTAAAAATTATCTGCACTGGCTGTACAAGTGTGGGCATGTGAGATCACGACGCGTTTGGATAGCGGTTTTCTGCGTTTAATCTGAAGTTTAGTCTTCAGTTCTTCAATAAGTGTCTCACTGTAACGAGCACTGTTGTTTGTTGAACCTTTTTCCTGATAATGTTCCAATACTGGCCCTTGAGAATCCCAGAAAACTGTAAGCATTGATGGATTTTCCAGCTGATGGTTGACTTTTAAACTTTTCCAAGGTCTGCGATCGAGGATGTTTCTAGTCACCTGTAATGATTCTCTTTAAGAAACTTTCCCCTTCCTTATAGTGTCAAAGTCCAAATGTTATTTGCAGATATTCAAACACTTCTGTTTGCACTCAACGTACACCCTGAGACCACAAAAAAAAAAAAAAAAGATCACCGCATGCTGCTCATCTTTCGTGCAAATCACAAGTGGGGCCTCCGTTTTTCCTCTCTCACCGAACTGAAACAACACATTTACACCTGCACAGCAGTGACTGAGGAGACGGTAGCCTTGAAAAGAAGCCAACAGAAATTGACATACTAGAAGTTTTAAATACAACTGGAGTGCAGATAATTTTTGACTTGCCCTCATATACAAAAAAAAAAAAAAAGTATATTAAATTAATATAAAAAGTTTTTCAATTTGTCTCCACGTTGCTAATTCTGAAGAAAACAATACAAGTTATTAAAAGTACAGGAATGTAAAGTCTTTACCTAACTCTTCCTCCTCTGAGGGGGATGACGTGAGGTACTCCTTCTCAACCCTGAGCAGCTCCTCCTCTGATTTACAAGCAGCGTAACTCTGTAGAAGTGTTTTATTCAGCTCGAGGAACCCCAGACCCCACTTAAACTTCCTCAACAGGAGCAAAGCCAGGTCCCGAAAACCTAACACACATACACAAAAAAAATGTACTACATGAACACAACACAAGAAATGAATCAAATACCGGCATCTAACATTGTACGGAAAAATAATCAGTGACGGGATGATTACCTACGATGCAGAAGGTGGCCGCGTACGCCTCGACACAGCTCAGCTTGCACGGCTTGCCGTAGTTCACGGGATTTGCCGCCACCAAATAAGGCAGCAGCCTCGGGTGTGAGCCAATCATCTTACTGAAGGGCGTGTCCTCGAGCCTCGCCCACGAGCAGTCGATCACCGCAACTCCGCCCTCAACCACAATGTCCCTGATAAGCACAGATCAGACTAATAAGTAGAGTACCATAATCTTAAACCTGAAGAGATGTGTGTATAAGTACCCATGTCAGAGCTATGTTTAGTCACAAGTTCCAGTAGAGCTCACCTGTCAGCAGGTGTAACGTATTTGGTGCCCATGGGGCTGAGGACGAGGCCGTTAAAGCGCTGGTTGAGTCGGAGGCAGCGCACCAGACCCTTCCGTGCCAGCTTGCGTCCGGTACAGCGCTTCGGGTCGCAGTGGCCCAGTTCCCACATGGCCAGAGGACACGGCAACTTCACACACTTCGCTGCCGCCTCTTCAGACTCCGCACTTCTACTTGCTGTAACACACACAGACAACTTTACACAAAATTTGTGACCAACTTTCATTCATGTTATGCTCAACAATGAAATGTCAAAAAGTCTGGCATACAGTTCTACTAAAAATAAATAATAATAAATAAATAACTCTCTACTAAATACTTTTGGTTGACAGTAACATCAAAACTAAACATTTACAATCTCTGAAGGGTCAGAATTCAGACAGATGATCAGTCAAAAAAAAAAAAAACACTGAGTTAGAAGTTTCCAGTGTTGCCCACAGGGGTGAAATACATTTGCGGTGGTATAGAGCGGAACAAAAAGTAAAAACTAAATACTTCATGGTGTATAAAGATGGCACGGTGCATCAGAGCACGTAGACCTTAAAACCCAGAGCATTTTAGCCCCCGTTTTTTGCATTCAAGGATTACACAACCTAGAGGTGTGACATACTTTTTTTTTTTCAGCACAACTTCAGCAAAATGATGAATTGAATTTTATTTCTTTACAAACATACAAACTATACAAACATGACTGAGTGAAAAATAATTTTAAAAGGGTCACAATTTCTTTCATTTTATACCCATTACACCTAATTTCATTTTGATTCTTTAAAGCAATGACAATTGTTAAAAGCGCTATATAAATAAATAAATTGAATTGAACAGATTCACAAAATCGTGTGTTTTTATGGTTGTTTTCAGTTGTGTCGGTGACCAAAAAAATAACAATAGTAATATGCGCATTTTGAGAGGTCTACATTTCTGCAACCAGCGCATTAATGGCTTCTGTAAAGTATTTATTCTAAACAGTAATAGCCAATAATATGCTCCAACTATGCTCCCTGGTAATGTGTGAATAGTTTAGAGAGCACCACCTGCAGGATTATACAGCTTTTAGCAGTAACATTAAAAGTTTAAAACTTTGGTTCTTCATGACTTATCCAATAACCCAAATGCACAGGTTGATTTCTGAAGCCTCTCCCATCGACACACACTGACAGGAGTTTTTTTTTTTTTTTTTTTTTGGTCAATCACTCAGATCTGTCCCACTTAGTTTTTTTTTTTTTTCTTAGTTAAGAAGTACGGAAGCGCATTGCATTCACACAATAAAAAAAAAATCACGGGACTTATGTCATAATTATGACTTAATATCTCAT
>JAQMYL010000033.1:3691171-3702248 GCA_030014365.1 Clarias pachynema | reverse complement strand
GCGGCCTGTTTAAGGATCGTATTTAAGTCCGGACTTTGATTTTTCTTTTTTGAGCCATTCAGAGATGCATAACACAAGTGCGCTTGAGCTTGAGATCACAAACTGATGGCCGGACATTCTCCTTCAGGATTTTCTGGTTAGAGAGCAGAATTCATGGTTCCATCAATTATGGCAAGTCGTCCTGGTCCTTAAGCTGCAAAGCCCCAGACCATTACACTACCACCATCATGTTCTTTTTATGAAATGCCATGGTATTTTTATTTATTTATTTTTTTTTTACGGCAGATGTAACAGGACGCACACCTTTGTGTTGGAAATTGGGAATGTTGGATGGAAATGACTTTTTCCACATAGGGCCAGGCAGGTTTGGATGACTTTTTATTCTCTTAATAAAATAAAATCATGATTTAAAAACTGGAGCTGGACTGATCTGGTGTGTGTCGTGTCACAGGTGATGCGCATATTGAACATTTGTGAAGATTTATAAAATCCATATCCGTTAGAAAACGTTGTTGGAATTTTGATAAATAAATCTTTTACTTTTCAACATGAAGCCTATTTAATTTCGCTAGCTTAGATTACTCAGATAATCATATTTTAAATGATGTTAAAATTTTTGGGACTCCATGTACAATATTCTTTGACGTCTATGATTTTTCTTTTCTTGAGATAATGACTGAAATCGTTTTACACTCCTTTTTGTCCATTCTCTTTGTGGGTGCCAATAATTCTGCAAAGGATTTGAGCATGAACGAAGGTGTATCGTGGCAGATTTCTCACAATTCTCTCTTTCAAGGCGATCAGCTCCTCTTCCTCCCTCTTCCTCTGGACGAAGTGGACCTCGATCAGCATCTGCAGCTCCAGCAGGTCCTTCTCCATTCGCTTCCTGTGGATGTCCTGCACACACACACACACACACACACACCGACACAGTGTGTATCAAGAAATTCACACATTTACGAGTAACAAGCATGTCGCATCTTAACTCACATCAAAGTCCACTCGCTCTCCTTCTGGGATTTTCGGCGGGAGGTGCTGATGAGGCACAGAGGGCCTGCGTGTTTAAATCACACACATCATCACATGTGGAACACAGCAAACACAATTTAACTGTTAATAATAATAATAATAATAATAATAGTGTATGTGTGTTTGGATGTACTTGTGCTTGGGCAGTTCCTCTTCTCAACCCAAGCAGGAGCGAATGCAGAAGATAAACATTAACAAACTTTGGTACCTTTTTGTATATCTCCAGGATTTAATCTCATAAACAGCATCTCAAGATTTGACATTAGTGATTAGACACACTCTTTCTTTCTCTCACACACACATACACACAATCTCTCACCTCCATCTCGCTCCCTGTGTCCATCTTCCTCTTCTACATGTACAAACAGCAATAAAGAGGCTTTCAGGATGCACTTCATCACTGAGAATTAAACACCTAGAACACAAATCTCACCTTCTACGTGCTCCCTAAAACAAAGAACAAAAAGGTTAATCTTGGGGGTTTCATATAGTTATTTAAAATAAATAAATAAATACAGACAGACATTGCTGAGGAACTTACTCCTGCTCTTGCTCTTCGTCTGACATACTGGAGAGAATGTACACGAGAACAGACTGAGAGAGATTTATCATGTTTCATCTCTCTCCCCCCCCTCCCACACACACAAATCAGGTTATTATCCATGACAGGTGAAGACAGAACACACGGGCTCACGGCACCGTGACGGTTTAATCCGCAGGTTTAAAGCGGTAATAACTAAATCCAACTAATTCCGACCTGGTCCAAAAATACACCCGTGAACTCGGTGCTGAGGAGAATGTAACGCGTTATATTCAAATGTGCCACTAAATCCTATGATATTTCAAAATATATATATATTTTTTATTCATTTCAGCCAATTTGTTCCCGATCAGAAAGACATCATAGTTACTACTATACTCGTACACAACTAATCCAATAACGTGTTGTAAAAAATTTTAAAGGGATCAAAAAAAAAATCGTTTTTTAACTACAGCAGACTCGATGAAATCTGATTGGCTGAGAAGGTTTATATAAGGAAGGAGTCTCCGCTGTCAGGGGTAACAGTTTTCACTTAAATTTTTTTCACGTTAATTTACGTTTAAATTATTATTTTTATTTTAAACCTTACACTTGGTAAATTGTTTTACACAGGTTGCCTGTGGTTTGTTTCAGATCTATGTCATTGTTTCAATATTAGAAGAAAAAAAAAAAAAAGTTAATTGAGACTGACATGGACAAACCTACTGTATGAACTATTTGTCCATGAGAAGGGACGCCAAGAGCTACAATCCAGCTAAAGTTGAATTAGCGGTCTAATCCACCGGAGTTAACATTTTATCCTTGAACCCGGTGTGTCAGCATGAACTCACAGAAGACAACAGAAAACTGCGAGGTTAACAAAAAAAAAAAAAAAGGTGGTGATTTATTTTTAACTCACTGAATGCTTACATATATTACATCAAATATGACAACAGACAACCTTGCTGTGCTTCAATCTCTTTTTATTAAAAAAAAAAAAAGATTTCAGGAGGTCACATTTCTTTTTCTCATGAGAACATATAAAATACAGATGCTCGCTATATAGTGAGAAAAGCTTAATGCCCTACTGCAAAGAAGGTTAAAAAAGCTAGAGGGATGTAATAAAGACGGAGGCAAACTAGCGTTCTGAGGAAAGAGATAATTAAGTGCTGGGAGGAACAACGAAAAAAAAAAAGCTTGTTATAATTAGAGAGCAAAATACATTGCAAATATCTGTATTGTTTCAGACATTATTATGACATCATAGTCAATAACACGAACAGCAACGAGAAATCAGTGGTTATTAAGTTTATAAGATGACAACAGGAAAAAAAGTGAACTAGTGTAATAAAACAAATTAAAATGAACTAGTGTAATAATAATAATAATAATCATAATAAATCCCCTCTATTATCAAGTCTGTAGAATCCTATGTGAAGTAAAACAGCCTCACTGGCAATGAAAAGTGCTGCACTGGTTTAAAACCTCCACAGGTGCCTTCCTGACCTTCATCTGACCGAGCTTCGATCCTTCTTAGAAATATTAATTCCAGTGGTTAAATCACACCGTCACTAAGAACCGCGAGACTGGGTTCCCTTCAGGTGTGACTCTTACACAGGTCGAGATTTTCAGCCATCACTCAGGCATTACTACCCCATCAAGTCATGCCTCGTCTTTAAAAAGCTTTTTTTTTTGTTTTGTTTTGTTCGGAACTTCATACTGAATCGTTTGACCGATACCATTAAACCGACAAATTAGTTTTTTTTTTTTTTTTAAAGTCTGTCTTAAATCAAAACTGAGGCGCGTGTATGTTACAAAAGGTTTTGGTCGTTATGTTCTCTTGATCTGCACACCGACGGTGAAGTTCATCACCCAGAATTTGAGTGCAACGTGAGTAACGGGAGCCAGATTCCACAACCCTCGTTTTGCATTCCAATGTTCAGGTGGGACCCAGAGAATCTTAACCTACTGTAATGTATTTACATGCACCTCAGGTTTCATTTATGACAAACCTAAAAAAAATCTTAACTATCCCTTTAACAAAAAAACAAACAACAAAACATCATCATTCAAGTAAAAATCGTTGGGGTGATTTGTACATCAAGTGCGGTCTTATCTACGACAGTTAAATTCTGAAAACTAGTGCATTCACTGACTGCACGGTGTTAGTACGTAACATTGAGCTTACATATAAAAAGCATGTTTAATATTTAAATACATGTAGAATTGTACATTCCAGTGTAAAAGTGTGAGGTTTGCCTTGTTCATGAAAGGGAAAAAAAAAAGACAGACAGAAGTTTCATTCTTGCATTCCTTTAACAAGTCGCTTCTTTGTCTTGGTCATGTGACCTCTGGCGATACAGTACTGTTGCTCCGTATCCAACTTCTAATGATGCAGATTAGATACGACGTTAGGCTTTTATTTAGCTTTCGCGATGGAGCTGTTGGACGTTTGAAATAACACGAGTGCAGTGTTGAAAGTGGGAAAAAAATGTAAAGATACATAGATTATGCTAAAGATAATGCTTTCATGTAATATATATATATTTTTTACAAATGTAAAATGATTGGATTAAATGTGACAAACCGATGCGTAATGTCTGCATAATAAATGATACACGTCGGACCTGTATGATAGAACTTAAATCATTCCTTAGCATGCATGATATTAGCTAGATAGACAGACAGCAACTATTCAAGTTATGACGCCTTTTTTTCGTCCATGTTTACGATCCCAAACTGCAATTCGCTGATACTTTCTTTTTTTTCCCCCTCATCATTTTTATGCTGCGTAAAGTAAAATAATTTCTTGAGTACTTGAATACTTGATACAGAGCTGAACTGAACTGGGATGCAGGAGCTTTCTGAATGTTGTACCCCATGTTAGCGGTTGTTATTAATCCCTATCTCCTACACTCTCAAGGCGATTAAAACAAGGACTCGATCATCTCTTCTTTACTCTTCAAGTCATCTCTTCATGTTTCTGTGATTCTATCCTGCCTCTGGTCCCTTGCATTGTTCTGCCAAACACACACACACACACACACACACACACACACACACACACACACACACAAAAAAAATAAAAAAAAAAAAAAAAAAAAAAAAAAAAAAAACACTAAACTGCAATTAGAAATCTCAGAATTTCTAATTAATTCATCACTCGCTCCACCGTTCTACATCTGTTTCTTTGCGGTGTCGTTCTGCTCGCTCTTTGGCGCCTCTTTCTTCTCGTCCATCAAGAGCTGCAGAAGATCCAGCATTGCCTTCCTGATCTGCGCACCAAATTTATGGCAGTCCTAATAAGGAGAAAATTATATACACATATAAAAAAATTAATATATAACATGCTGTATAAGAAGGATACTGTACATTAAAATGTGATGTTGGAAATCTATACAGTCGACCCCCGAAATTCACTGGGGGTTACGTTGCTAGAACGCCCGCAAATTGTAAAAAACAATTGGGATGTCAAAAAAAAAAGCCTTTTTTTTAAAAAATAGTTTATAAAAAAATCTATGTATTACAATTTATGCAAAAGCATTTTCTTTGGTATGTGTTGTCGTTTTCTTTGGTATAAGTACTGAAGGGTAAATACAGTAATAATTCACAGTCCCAAGCCGCGTTTTCCTAAACGTCCACTTTGTGTTCACTCTACAGTACTAAAGGTATATAGTATTATATTTTATATGGGAATTTAGCTGAATTTACATTAATATTTATGTTACAAAATTTGTAAATTATATCGTTCATAATAGGTTATCGTTAAAACGTAGTAAAAAAAAGTTTTTCACGAACAATTATTAGTTAGGTTCTGGGGAAAAATCTGTGAGGATGCAAACTGTGAACCGCAGGGGGTCGACTGTACATATAACAGAGCTGTAAAGTCGGCGTGTCTGTACATTGAAGACATTTGCGAAAAAATAATTTGGGAAGGGACGCAAGAGGAGTAATAGAATACAATTGGGGGGAAATTTTTTTGTCTGTCTGTTTGTTTGTGCACGCATCACGTAAAAGTTACTGGACAAATTTTATTGCGGTTTTCACAGGTGTATTTGCCCGAGCTTGAGCAACATATAGGCTTTGTTGAAATTTAAGTTAAAAAAAATTACTATCATACATTAAAAAATATATATAATAAATCGACCTTGAAAAAACATTAATTCAACAGATGGCGTTGTGTATTTTTTAATACTTGCTTATGAGTGTGATTGAAATCTACTTAATTAACACGATCTCACACCTTCATTCCGCTTTCACTTCACTTCATTCGCACTTCACGATAAACACAAAAATTTTAGTTCAGTTCAAAAAACAGATGGCGCTGTATATCTTTTTAAAATGCGCTTACTAGTATGCAGTTAAATTACACATGAATGAAGCACATCTAGTATTTTATATGTTTCAAAATAAAAGCACTGGCAAAAAGAAAAACAAACAAACAAACAAAAAAGACTCACGGTCTGAGGACACGAGCGCTTGCTGGAGACGTGGAAGCTGATGATCTTCTCTCCGATGATGCAGTAGGACACGCCATATCCATCATCAGCAACCTGAAAGACAAACACGTCTCCAGTTAAAAGAGCCCATAGGGTGCAGTGTAGCGTCCTGCAGCGTTGACTTCAGACAGAAATGTGGACCGGGGTTCTGAGCTGTCAATCAACTGATGATCATCACCTACTAACTTCTGAAACGCATCTCTGATATCTGGTTCGGACTTACGGGACCGAATCCTCCTCCACAAGTGATGTAATCGGGGTGATTCACGAGGTCGAACAGCTCCACCTGCTGGAACGGAGTCTGACTGGTGGAGAGACGCCACGGCTCAGACAGCACCTGACCCAAACACATACACACATCATAATTCTTCTAGAGCTCTAAATTTACTTCTGCTTATCTATCTGCAAACACTCCTACTCACCACATAACACACAAATTGTATTTAATGAATGACCTTGATTCTTAAAACACTTGCTCTTTCTGTTTCTCTCTCTCTCTCACATACACACACCTTTTTGAGAAAAGGCGATTCGACCCCCAGGTATTTTGAGACGACGTAGAGGCAGAAGAGGTGTCGGTCTATTCCAGCTCCAGTCATGGCAAACCGGTAGAGCATCTGATGCTTCTCAGCCGCAGCACGAAACAGACACCTGCACACGTCTGCTGGCTGCGGGGGGGAAAGACAAAAGTTGAGTGGAGGAGTGAGGAGAAAGTGCATCAGAGACAGAGAACAAGCAAGACACCCAGACATCACCTCTCCATTGTGGAACGCTTTGACAAAGGCACAGCTCTCACTGGAACACGAGCGCACGGTTTCAGTTCGGCCCTCACGGAACAGGCGCGTCATGGACGCCTCGTAGGTCAGACAGAACATCCCTCTGTCCTGAGCAGCAAAGAGAGAGAGACGCAACTCTTAAACCTGAACATTTACCAATTTAAAAAATAAATAAATAACAGTATGATATTATAGTTTATTAATTGTTACCATGGGTTAAGCTGTATAGGTTGCGTTATACTGTAGGAGGACATGATGGGAAATGTGTTAAAGACTCACCCTGTAGTAGGCTAGCTGCAGTGCTAACTGGATAAAGGCGTCGGGGCTCATGCGGACCTTTTTGATGCTGCCTTTGCCAAAATCTCGGAAGGCGAAAACGTGAAAGCCGACGTCATCAGCTAGGGCCTCTGCTACCGAGAGAGACTGGGTGATACGCTCCTGACACTGAGACAGAGAGACAGAGACACAGAGAGAGAGAGAGAGAGAGAGAGAGAGAGAGAGAGAGAGAGAAACACAGTGAGAGGCAGTAAAGCCAATAAACAAGATGTGTTTTAGGAATAGGAGTCCATGTGTACCTTCGAAGGAATGTCCCAGGATAATCTCTGGGGGTGGGGCAGAGACTGATTCCCATCACCTTTGCAGTGTCCCTCTTCATTGTAACCCAGCTGGAAACTGTCCATAGTCAGTACATACTGTTAGAGAGAGAGAGAGAGGGGGGGGGGGGGAATGAGGGCGAGTTCTTTGTTCTAACTTGTATTTGTTTGCTTCCCATGTCTTACCTCCCACATGTGCGAGACAATGGGAGCGTCGGCCCAGGAGTGCTCAGCGTTCAAGCCGTTCTTCCCGTTCTTATACACCACCAAGGTAAACGATTTATCGAACCACCTGAGAAACACACGCAGTATATTAGACTCACTTACTCATCTTTATTCAGGGTTGCGGGGACCTGGAGCCTATCCCAGGAGACTTAGGGCACGAGACGAGGTACACCCTGGACAGGGTGCCAATCCATCGCAGGGCACACGCACACTCACTACGGGCAATTTGGGAACACCAATTAGCCTAATCTGCATGTCTTTGGACTGTGGGAGGAAACTGGAGTATATTCGACTCTTACCAACTAAATAAGGAATAAAATATTCAGGAACACTGTTAAGAGTAAAATAATCAGGAAGTACTCTTATCTTTCTTAATTATAATACATGACAATAACACCAAGTCCTAACATTGCCGAGAAACTTGCCTGTCATAACATTTTCCATGAAGGAGAGACTTGGCGTAGCGGTCCATACTAGCGGCTGGGTCGTCTCCCATCATGCCTTGCTCCTCATCTTCCAGAGTGACAAAGAACGCAGCCTTCTCGATGCAGTCCAGAGACCTTTTATTAATGCCAGAGCTGAAGAACTCCTTCCTGGCTTCAGCCCATGGAATTCTAGGAAATGGAGTTAAAAACAAGTGTTAGTTTGCAAAATTATGCTCTAGGTGAAGCGTTGGGCGAGGGGTGGAGCCTACAGGGGGTCGTCCTTTTTTAAAGTGCTGTTCAGTCTCAGTGAATTAGGCATGACCTCTGTACAGCCGTGGCTAAAACCTTTGAGAGTCATCGATGCGTGGAGTTTGTCCAAATTTGTGGGTTTTTGTTTGTCAGCCTGCCTCAACCCAAGTTCTCAATGATGGGTACAACGATGGTACAAAAATATCCTCCGAGAGCAACTTCTCCCAACTACCGAAGAACAGTTGGGTGATGAACAATGAGTTTTTTTTGTAGGCATGATGAAGTGATAACTAAGTGGCTCGGGGACCAAACATTTGGGTCCATGGTCAGGAAACAACCCAGACCTTAATCCCATTGAGGACGTGTGGTTAGGGTGGACACACAAAAACCCACAAACTCCAAGCACTGACTATGTAAGAATGGGGTGCCATCAGTCAGGGTGTGGCCCAGAAGTTGATGGACGGCATGCCTGGGAGAATTGCAGAGGTTTTTGAAAAGAAGGATCAACACTACAAATACTGACTCTTAGCATAAACTTAAAGGATTTTATTGACAATTACATTAAGACTTATAAAGTGCTTGTAATTATACTTCAGTATACCAGAGTAACATCTGACAAAAAGATCTAAAAACACTGAAGCAGCAGACATGTGAAAGATTAATGTGAAATGTGATTAATGCGAGATGTGAAAATTAATGTGTGTCTTTCTCAAACGTTTTGGCAATGGCTGTACTTGTCATAAAAAAGGGGAGTGGCATCTGAGCCTGACGGTGCCCGTGAAAGAGGTTTTGTCCAAGTGCTTGTCAGTCTCAATAATGGAGGCGTGGCCTCAGTGCCTGTTAATCTCAGTAATGGTGGGGTAGCCTCAGTGTCCGTCAGTCTCAATAAAAGAGGTGTGGCTAATGTGCCTGTTAGTCTCAGTAATGGAGGCGTGGCCTCAGTGTCTGGCGGTCTCAATAAAGGAGGCGTGGCCTCTGTAGCTGTTGGTCTCGGTGAAAGAGGCATTGCCTCAGTGCCAGTCAGTCCAAGCATCCATCTAACCTGACCAGTCGAGACTCATGATAATTCTAGGTAGGTGTGTGTGTGTGTATATATCTATAGACACACACCTGTCCCCTGCAGTTAATGCTGCCAGTTTCTCCTCGCCTGGTGCTGGAGCAGACTTGTCATCCAGGATACGCTGGATCTGCTGTTCGATCTCCCGTGGGGTCAGCATCCTGCCTGCCTGATAGAGCCACAGACGGAAATAGCGCCCCCTGTGGTACACGGCCACGTGCTCACTATCGTTCCAGTGCACCACAGTGTCTACAGCAGGAGGACAAAGAACATTTCAGTTTGTTCATCAGAACCGGACTCCATGTTTATCTATTAATGAATACGATTCACATTACTAACAACATAATGCCTAAATCAGCCAAAAAGTATAAAAAATCTGTACAGTGACCACTTCTGAGCGCTGATGAAATGAGTCTCCAGTGTCAGTCAAAAGGAAAACTACAACACCCTGACAGAGAAAGGTCTTAAAGGAATTTATTAACATCAACTGCCACCTAACACACAGTATGAATACAGATTAATTCCTGCTTTCTGTTTCACCCAGATGAGGATGGGTTCCTTGTTGAGTCTGGTTCCTCTCAAGGTTTCTTCCTATTGCCATCTCAGGGAGTTTTTCCTTGCCACCGTCGCCCTCGGCTTGTTCATCAGGGACTATCTGATCATTTTGATTCATACACATTCCACACAAACTTAAATAATTCTTTTGATTGTGTAAAGCTGCTTTGCGACAATGACAATTGTTAAAAGCGCTATACAAATAAAATTGAATTGAACTTTTAAGTGACAAAAATGACAAGATGCATTTTTAGTTTATCATATTAACTTGAAGTGAAGCTGGTGAGGGAATGACAGTGAAGATGAAGAGTTAGAGGCAAAAGCTCACATTTGTCCATGTGCAGTGTGTGTTAATCCTCCTTTAGAGAGCTGATCAAGGCAACAGTGACATGGCAGGGTTTAAACACTCAAAAAACACTCTAGAATCATTAATTATGCACACACACAGACACACACACAGACACAGAGACTGACTGAGTGTATGACGAGTATAAATCTGTATTTTTCCATACATCTTTCTCCGGTTAGTAATTAGCAGTGTGTGTAGATTTGTTGTGTGTGTGTACCTGTCACAATTCCAGGTATGCGACAAGTGTCAAACATCCTCTCATATTGATAGGAACATCAAGGAATAGAGGACCTCAACAAGCACTGATCAGAGAGAGGGAGAAATGGAGGGAGAAGATGCAAGATGAGAAAAGAAAGAGGGGAAATAAAACAAACAGACAGACAGACAGACAACGGCACACACACAGAGAGAAGATGAACGGATGGCAATGGAGAGAAAAATACATGCAATAAAGAATAAATCAACAGAATGAAGGGATAATGTATGGACAGAGAAAGACAAGAGGCTGTCAGGCTTCAGCTGGAGGGGACACAAATCAAAACGTCTCACACATACATACACACGCACACATATCCACACATACACACACACATATATACATACCCCCCCCACACACACATACACACACATACATACACACACAAACATATACATACACACACACACATATACATACACTAGTGCTGCACGATTAATAATATCACAATCGCAATGTCAGCCTACGCGATTACATTACAGCAAATGTTGCGATTATATTAAATAAACAAATGCGTTCGCGGACGTAACAAGACATTCATTCT
>JAQMYL010000033.1:3662382-3672731 GCA_030014365.1 Clarias pachynema | reverse complement strand
TAGAAAGAAATAAAAATCAGGAACCATCATGGAGTTAGAAAGTGTTCTAAAACTTTTGAACGGTAGTGTACGTATATTGGCGAGAGAAAAAAATCCTACAACAGTAAACCCCTAGTGTGTGTCAGTAAACAAGAAAGTAAGCACTACTTGTGGTTTTCAGTTTTATTTTCAAAGCAGTAAGACCACAGCCCTGCCCACCTGATTTCTATTTGTTAACAAGAACGAAGCGCATACATTTACAGAGAAGCCTGTAACTAGAAGCAGCCACACCACTTTCACATTCTGCGTCCTTTCCCACGCATTTTTTCTGTCAAATAAATTTTATTATGTTTTGTCGGTTCGGTCAATTCTTGTGCTTACCTCGCTGTTCAGAAAACAGTAGAACACTGACACAAAGAAGCCCTAAGGAAGGGTGAAGAAAAATTAATAAACATGACATTAATAAAACTAGCAAAAGTAGCACTGAATCATTTGAACCAACCCATATTTCAGTTAAATCATTATACAATAAATAAACATAAATCATTATACAAATGTTAGTGCTGACCAAGTGATCTGATTGGACAAACGGCATTCCATGAGTGCTGATATAGAGTATAACAGCACTGGAACATGTATCACTCTGCTTCACACATGTTCTAATAATCATTAAACACTGATCAAGGCACCACTTGGTGTGTGAAGAGGGGATTGTACACGCTACATACAGCAATAACTTTCCATTTTACAATTAGTTAGCTGAAGCTAATCTTAGGCAGAATGAGTGGAAATATAGTAAAGTAAATCTCAAAAGTTTCTCAGGACTGTCCGCCACCACCATGGTTTATTCTTCTCACCTTTTGTCTACATAATACCAATAAGAATTTAAAAGTACTTTCACCCATGTTGATTACCGCAACTGCCAGTCACCGGCTCAATATTAGTTCCACCCAATCATAATCTGTGGATAATAAATGCTGATTGTTGAAGTATTGTATAAAAGTATATCGTACTCGTAAGCATGCTGTTGTATGCTGAATGTTATGCTAATATTTAACATAACAGCACTGCCTCTCGTGTGATATCGCTTAACTACAACATTATCGGCAGTAAAAGAAAGCTAAAAGTAGCTCCGGCTACAAGGCAAATCCCAGGTTTATACTGTATTCATGCTCTATTGTTTCCATAGTAACAACATCCACATAATGTAAATAATAAATTAATTTTAAATATTTTGCTATTTAACAAATTATCATCTGAATGAGACTCCAGTATCAGTTCAGTCCTTTTTCACCTTGTTTTCCAACATTATACAGAAATGTCATTACAAGGAATAGCTGTACATATATACAGTACTGTGCAAAAGTCTTGAGTCCCTGTAATTTCTTCATATTTGGATTCCAAATAGCCAGACTTTCCCCTCACGCTTTCACTCATCGTCTATACCTCTTTATCCAGTCTACAGGGTCGCGGGGGGCCTGGAGCCTATTCCAGAAGACTTAGGGCATGAGGCGGGGCACCCTGGACAAGGTGTCAATCCATCGCAGGGCACACACACATACACACACTACGGGCAATTTGTGAACACCAATTAGCCTAATCTGCATGTCTTTGGACTGTGGGAGGAAACCGGAGTATCCGGAGGAAACCCACCAAGCACGGGGAGAACACGCAAACACCATGCACACAGAGACGAGAATCAAACCTGGCCAGGAATCGAACCCGGACCCTGGAGGTGCCGCCTAGTTAGACTTTCTTGTATTTTTTATTTATTCGTGAGGAAAAGTTTTCCAGGCTTCCAGAACGACTTTTTTTTGTCTCTCCTTTTTGGGAAGTTTTCGACTGAAGTTTTTCAGTCCAGTGCCTGTACATGTTTGTGCATGTTTGTTTTTTTATTTGTTTTGAAAACTACAGAGTGACCTATGAATCATTCAAGCATAAAAACCATCTATCTTAAGGTACGAACCTTAAGATAGTCATGTTGAATGCTCAGTGGTTGAGAACAGATGAGAGGGGAAATGAGGTTGCTGCTCAGGTTGTTACATAAATGGTACATTTTAAAATTGTATCTTTAGGCAAATTTGCACAGTAAAACATTTGTCCTCAATTCCTTCCTTTAATCTACTGTACATCATTTGATTTCATTTAACATGAAGAAATGAGGGAGACTCATGACTTTTGCACGGCACTATACTGTATATTTATATCCTATACGATATGATACCCCTATATCTGAAAACCACCATTATCTAAAACCTCAGCTTATCAGTCAGGCTCTGGGAAGCATTTTAAAAGCGGTAGCCTCTTTACACTCTCTTAACATACCACTCTCATAACCTTTTCCAACAGTGGACCTTCACAAACAGAAACCTAAGCTCCAGTTCAAGTTCTGCTTTTATAGTTACTGTACACACTCACAGACCTGACTCTATATTAAGTTAAAGAGTTTTTAATTAGCAGCTATTCCTATAGATGTTGTTTAATGACATTTGAGATCTGTTACAGTGTTAAAAAATATTTATAGAAAATAAATAATCGATAACAAGGTGCTTAAGGTAATAAATACATTTATTTATTTATTATTTAGCCAATAACCCAATAACCACACTATTTGTCGAGCTGATGTTATTTGCTGATCTGGACCCTGCTTGACGTTCAGCTCAGGTAACTAAGGATTACCTGAAAGGACTGCAGAAAGGAATTGAAGTAAATGAAGACGATCTGCGAGATCTCATCCTCTCCTGGATTCACGAAGAACAGCATGTACGTGATCCCGAGCAGGGGCAGTAACACGAGCGTGGCCTTCACCGCTTTCCTACAAAGTGATAATCAATAACAAAGAGCTAAATATGACCAACTCACAAACGTGACAAAAATCTTCGGGTCGCTCCAATCAGGTATCAGTGTAAGGTTGAACACGCTGCCATGCTGAGTGTTCCAGGTTTCACCGAGGATGTGTGTGTGTGTTTGTGTGTGCGCCCCTACATGTACCTGTACTGGATGGTTTCGGATGTGGTGGAGGCTCGGAGTTTGGTCATGAGGATCCTTACTATGTTGAAGAGGAACACGAAATTGATCTGTACCAAAAAAAAAAAAGGTCTAATATTAATCTGCAAAGGATACACCAAAATAAAAGGATTATTTTTTTAATGAAATGAAATGAGAGCATTCTGAAAGTGTTTAGTGCATTAAGATTCATTTTGTAATAGTGCCAGCCCATTTCTACCAGCCGATCTTGTAACAGCAGCTTCATGGCAGGAACTTGCCATGTTAACTAATGTTAACTTCAATGAGCAAAAACTGTGATTTCTTTGACCGTGGCACAACAACATGGTGGTTGGTGCAAGATAGGCTGGTTTGATTAATTAAGAAACAGATGATCCTCTTTGATTTTTCAAGAAAAAAAGCATCCAAGGATCAGAGGATAAGAGGATAGCTTAAATAATCACTCTTTACACGTCAAGCAGAAAAAGTGTCTCAAAACATAGAATGTGGACCACAACAGAAGAATACTACTGTACATCTCACTCAATGATTAAAGACTTTTAAATATCAATATTAATTGAGAGGATGTCTCCCTACCATAAGTACAAGAATCATAGGGCCCTGGTAAATGTAGTCTGTGTATATGCCTGCTCTCTTCCCAAACCAGCACCTGATATTCACAAAGAAAGAAAAGAAAAATACTGTACATTGATGAATGTATATACAAATATGAAAATGTATTAAAAATATGTGAAAAACTCAGTTTAGGGTAGAAATATACATAACACTATACCTTAAATTGCAGGGTCACGTCTATGTCCTGGTGTTATACAACATACTGTGTTCTAACGTTTAATCGGAACACTTACTTCTCATTGTCGTAGTACAGCTTCCCGACGGCCCAGGCGGCAATAATCGGGAAGGGAATGCCTAAACAAACAGGCATACGTATATACATACGATAATAACCTTGAACTTAAACCCAGGACATTAGAGGAGGCAGGATAGTAAAATTACTTTTAATGTGAATGAACTAACACAAAATAGATTACTGTATATTCTGCACATGCTGTTTGATTTTGACAATCTTAATGCATTACAGTATATAGTGGGACTAAATAAAATTGTGTAATAAAAAAAATAAATAAAATAAAAATAAAAATAAATATCTTCTCAACCAAACATTGTTATTTAAGTCGTCTCTTTTTTTAACCCAGGAGGTGTAACATGCACTTGATTTTAATACTCAATACTTTTAATTAGAAAATAATTAAGCAATAATTCATAAAAAAAAAAAATTCAGCACAATCTCACTCTGAAGACAAGGAACTTACGGTGGTATAGGGATAGATTAGCTGGAAATATATATTTCTTATTATCTATATACATTTTCAACTTACACCACCCGATGCAGATGAACATCCATTTCTTGAGCTTGTCAGTGGAGTAGGTGAGCACGATGGCCGTGTGAAGGTAACAGCCCTCACCGAACATCCAGAAAAAGTTGGCCATGTGGAAGTAGTTATACGCCGTTGTCACTAAACGGCACCATGGCTTATAAAATGGGAGAGAAAGAGAGAGAGAGGCAGATTTGGTAAAAACTTATAGAGAACCATCTTTTCTTTACTCGAAAAGTCCTTCATCAAAGTGCTTTTTTTGCTTATACGGCTGATATAGATATACGTTATTAATGCTGAGCTACAGTATCTTTCTAATCTTGCCAGCCCAAACGTCTCGAGAGCTCACTCCAGACTGCCACGATCAGCAGGCAATAAATAATAAATAAATATGAATTATATATAACCTTTACACCACCTACCTCCGGTAGCGATCACATTGTATGTGAAATCAATAGGTGTAAGATTTCGACAGTAAATAAAAACATATTTTTTTTGTCTTTGTATCTCACCACATTGCTCTCGTGTACTTCAGGATTCATGGTGAGCTGAACGATGAACCAGGTCGCATTTCTCAAGATGAAGGCAGAGATTAGATTCCAGTGGATGATGTTCCTCAGACAGCGGATACTCCTGACACAGAGGGAGAAAGTAAAGATTATACCCTGTTCACATTGGTCAGGAGTTGATTCATTTTCTATCATTTCAGCTCTTTCAGTAGCTCCTATGTTGAAATTTTCCTTAAAGTCGCTTATTTAACATTATAGGAAGGAGTCTCCAGTTTCAGCTCTCCCTTCCAGACAGAAGAACTATTTTACGCCGTTCATTCTTGATGATGAAATATATACAAAAAGCCTCTATTTTTCAAATGTGATAAAAGACCGTGATATGGGAGCATCAAGAAGTTCCAAGAAGTTATATTTCAATAAGAAAAGTTTAAGGTTAACAATTAATCTCATTTCCACTAATTAATAATTCCATTCCACATGAATTTTAGTAGACTGAGCTCATAGCGTGGCGTTCCAGAAACTCCTGCCTGTTAGTTACATTTTGCATCGGCCCCCATTCCCAGCATGTCCTCTGATTCCCACAAGTCCTAATGCTAAAAATAGACCCAATCTGACACGCAATATAAGAAGGCCACCTCGGTGCTCTAGACAAGGTCTCCAAACATATTTATATTTCATATTTATTTATTATTTATCTCCTGCCGAATCGCTCCACTCCCAGGTCCCCAAACACTCTCCTCTGACAGCATACGGAGGATATTTCCAGGAGCTCAGCATTAAATACGTCACGTGTATATGATGGATGAGAGTGCCTTTTTAAAAGATCATGAGGTTAGCTAATGCTAGGTTTGTTGCTTAGCCTGCTAAATATATCGCAAAGTCATCTTTTAGCTTGAATCCCGTGTGATGTTTAACCCAATTCAGCTTTACCTGAAGGAAGAAAGTATAAACAAATGTAAAAAAAGATCTGTCAACTACAACAAAAACACTTTTTAAAAATATTAAATCACTTTTATTTATTGATAAACCAAACAAACCAAATTCTAAAAAAAAAAAAAAATTGGAATACACAATATTAACTAATATTCAATTAAGAAAAAAAAAAAAAAAATCTAATATAAACAAAATTTAATTTAAGGCAATTTTAAATATATTGCATACATCATGGCTCTAATTAATTCAGGTAATTAATTGTGCTGCGAACAAAACTCTGTCATTTATAATCAAATTAATAATTTCAATTGAATTTCCAGTATATTTTTGGAGTACTTTTATGAACTCTATTCATAAAATTAATTTATTCATTAATTAGTTTTAAATAGTTTTAGTTAGTGAATAACTACCTACATAAGTAATTATATATGTATTATTTATTATATTACTATATATTTATTATTTTGTTAGTTCTATGTATATATGCAGTATATATATATATATATATATATATATATATATATATAATATTCTATTATATTATATTATATAATAAAAAATAAAATCGATAAATCAAGAGCAACAGAGAATATAGGCATGAATGAATAAAAAAAAATCCATAAAGTATGGAATCATAAATTCCATAAATAGACAAAAAAAGAATTTAAAGACATAAGAAATTATGATATAAGAAATGAATCTTATTCCTGTTATAAAATAAAGGTTAACACTGAATGAAATAATTGCATTTTTTAGGTGTTTGCTTTTAAAATGGCCGAATGATTTGCCAGTCCGTGGCGACTCCTTTGCTCCGTTGCTTTGGTGAACGGATGAACATGGCATGCTGCAACATCATCACTCGACAAACAGAAAACAGGCTCTAATGCAGGGCATCACGCTGGCATCAAACCCAATTTAGAGACCTATAAAAGTTTTAAAAAGCCCTTTAAAGCTTTGTTTTCATTGGCACAGACGGAGCAGGACAGCTGTTGTTGACGTGTGGTCCATAAACTGTTGGCATTTTATAAAACGTTTCCAAGAAGTTAGAGAATAAAGTGATAAAACACAGCTGAGCGGTACATGAGTCAATAGTATTAACATATGGTGTTAAGATTTCTAGATCGAGCGCGAAATAACACAGTGACGGTGCAGACAGTCTGAAATGTCTGAGAATCTAAAACAAATAGATCAAAACAAAAAGACTAAGGCAATGAGGCACCAGGTATAATTTTGATCAGGATAACCATTTTTTCCCTAGAAACTGATACTTTAAAAATATTTTAAGTTTTTAAAAAAACAACAATTACTATTATTATTATTATTATTGTTACAAACTATTTTTATTGCTGGACTACCATTTTTGGGTTCCACACACACTGTGCTATTATAGACCAAATACGAGCTGCTATTGTTATTCATTGGACTAAAAAATGTCCTAGTTTAAAGTTTTCTAGATCAAAAAACAGCAGGGAGGCAAACCTAGGGGAACAAAACATCATCACGCATTATGATACACGCATTTCAAAGTTTCATTCAAGTCATGAATCATATTCATACGATAAAGGCAAGTTATTATAGAACTGTACACATAGAGTACCTTCGCCTGAAGAATCGAGTCATACAGTAAGTAAAGACTCAAACACTTAGTCTAATCTTAGACTTCCTAGTTATTGTTGTGCAAATGGGAAGAATAGCTTTGAATCATTAAATTTCAAGTCATTAAAAAGGTCAAATTTAAACACTTGGAGCAACAACCGGCTGGTGGAAGGAAATAAGGTTACTGTTACCACTAGTATGTCCTGAAAGTGATTTACAGCACAACAATCTACCAATAATTAATGACAGCCTATAGAGTTCATCCATTTAAGGTTACATTGTATGTAGAACATCTTTGAAACCAATTACTATATAAGCACATACTGTATATTACAAACCTACAGTTTGATTGGCAGGTGAACATACCGTTAGAGCAGCTGCTGTTTGTCCGACGAAGAATTAAACAGAACTCTACAATAAATAATATAAAAGTTTTAGTTTGAAGTAAAAAAAACTCGTTCAGTTTGTTCCTCACCTGAGTCGTAAGAAGATTACGAAGGCGATAAGGAGTGTAAACAGTGACAGGCAGTGTCCCAGGTAGTTAACGATGATGGCGATTCGATAATGCAGCCTGCTTTTTCTCTGCAACAGACAAATCCAATTCAACCTGTCTATGTTTCTATAAAACATATGTATTTATAATAAGTTTAAAAAAAATGGTGTGCATGATTGCAAGAAAAACAAACAAATGAAAAAAACTAAAAAGCTTAAGATATTTAATTAAATTCTTTAATATTAAGGTATTATTGTAAACATTGCTAAAAGGATCGTAAAAGATATAAGTTAAATATATAAGATGTAAGACGTTTCCATTAGCACGGGCTACATATCTTATTTGCTAGTTTTTTTTAATTTAGCTGTAGGCATGCTAACCTAAGAAATCACAAACGTATAACTCACCCCTGAAGTGAAACGTAAACAACTGACCTTCAACATCATATTTGTAAAGAAAAACGCTTGTTACGGGAAGCAAATTGCAGGCAAACTTAAATCTACATTCTTGCACTATAGTTAGCTGCTATCAAGCTATCATTCAATCTCCTATTTGTTGTTTTTTTCTTGTTTACAAAGTATGTAAACATCATGTAGCTCATAGGCAGGAAATATGCAAAATGCATATGCACTGTAAATATTTTATGCTAAACTATATTCAAGCTAATAGAACAACGGGAATCCCAAATGGACATTTAGTGAATTTCCAATAAAGCTAAATCTGTTTAGAATATAAAAATTAGGATAAAATTACTTCTAAACCAAGATACTTTCAAATCTTGACTCTTTTGGATATAAATGGAGATCTCTGCTTATTTTCGACCTCAAGCAGGATAAAATGTTCTGCCGATGCTGACTCATGAGCCACTCGTGGGCGAAAGTCGACCTTGATGAATGCGCTCTGTGCATGCGCTATTGGCGATTTCAGAGCGAATACAGCCGTGACTGACTGGCTTGTTCTTTCCTTAATGTTTTCATTACTAATGCTTCGTTAATTGGAGTCGCTCACATACCACACAATGGCACTAGGAAAAAAAGCGAATGTGCACTTTTATCTTAGCTAACATTTTATGCTAACTCCTGTCAGAAACCCTGATTTGTACAGCACCAAAAGGTGAACAATGCTCATAATAAAACCCGAGCAAGGTTTTGCAATATTGCCAGTGCATGTTGGTGGATGAGATGTCTCCAAAGTCCTACCCTCTGGTTTTACATTGGATCATGAATTTACAATTCAACATTCGTTGAGATAAGTGAGTTGAAAGTATCAGCTGTTAGAAATTCATCACATTTCCCCTTCATTGAATTTCCCTTTCCACCAGGCCAATTTAATTCTTGAAATTTTGCAAGAACTTCTCTTTACTTGTTTATATTAATTCAATACATTTGTACTGAATGAGTTATAATTTTAGTGCCTCCAGTACCAGTGGGAAAGCCCTGAGCTTCAAAATGTAGTTTGTCTAATATTGTTTTCAATCTCTCCAACTTCTCGTATTCCATTAAATCTATGTTAGGTCACTTGGGAGTGTTGTATCTTATACCACTTTTATTACTATGTCTGGCTGATTCACTATGGCTTGTTTATTCAGATTTCCCACAGGACCTTATCTTTGTTATGGGTGGATCTTTTTATTTTATTTGGACCTCTAACCATTATTTTATAGTGAAATTCATGAATATGACCCCCCCCTGCCACTTGGTTGTACATGTTGTCCCTGCTTGTGTGGTTGTATAGACGTGTGTGCACATCATGCATTACCTGTATATTGAGAATGGCTTTGCACTGCGAGTAGTTGCTTTTGGACGCCCAGGTCCCATTGGCCAGACATTTCCGGAAGATTTTATCTGTGGAAAAGAATGTCAAGTGCTAAAGCACAAAAGTTGGATACATTTATGAGCTTAAAAGTGCACCAATTCAACTGTTTTGGATTGGTTTCACCTGTGCTATGATAGATATGACACTGTATACCAATAAAATTGATATATTTTATTTTATATATATATATTAAAGCTACAATAGGTAATATTTTAAAGTTTAATATTTCAAAGTAAAAATATCTTTTAGTAGTATAGGTTGTACTACCACCAATGGAGCTAGCACACTAACTCTAGCTACTGTAGCAAGCAAGCAAAAATTACTTGTGAGTTGTTAATATCAGATCTGTGTTCCCAGGATTTTGTTGTACAGTGGAACCTCGGATTACGAGTAACGCGGTTTACGAGTGTTCCGCAAGACGAGCAAGATTTTTAATAAATTTTGACTTGAAAAACGAGCGTTGTCTTGGTTTACGAGCAACGGGTATCATGTATCACGTATGCGCTTCTTGTTTTGACGCCGAGCGTCACATCATCACAACTGAGCCAACGGTTTTTCTCTCTCGTGCGCTGCGGAATTGTAGGTAATCGTCTCCCCTGCTGGGTGAATACACACACACACACACACACACACACACACACA